>JAPDSC010064012.1:0-38962 GCA_026290005.1 Latrodectus geometricus
TGCTAAGGACAGACTAACGAGCTGTTGTAAGGCCTTCAGGAAATCGGCATATTGTCGAAATGAATGCAGTTTCAGTTTACGCGAATGAATGCAGTTCCAATAACGCGTTTAAAATCATAAAAACGAGATCATACACTGTTTTCTAAGATATTACTGGGAAAAAGAATATTGGAGGCATTCAAACATTACGTGGCTGGAATATTTTTTTTTCTTCTATATTTATAAATACTTTTGATTGAAAACTTATCTCTATGTCTCTGAATGATCTACTTGTTTATTGAAAAATTTGTTTCTACAACTTTTATGATTTCATAAATATCTTTTATGATATTAAAGGTCGTTCTTAATCGTTCTTATCGAACTCTAAAATGAAATTCTAATGATCTATTATGATTGTAGAACTCGCTTTTATAGTTATTGATGGGACAAAAATTCCCTTCATTAGTTGAAGAGGTTTCCACCCTGACTGCTTGTTTGGAATTCACTTGAAACTGAATCAGTCGCTTCTAATATTGCTTTATATTATGTTTTTTTTCTGGGAATTATTTGTTCTAGCTTAAATGTGGTATAAAATATGTACTCAGTGTATCCTTATTGTTAATTATTAAATGAAAATTTTATACTGGTTAAAAGTGATGTAACATAGGTATTTCTTGTTTCATATTGCAGTAGTGCGAATGAGTTTGATGAAGACGCTTGCTCATGTGTCTAAATCAGTGATTCCCAAAGTGGTCTATTTCGACCCCTAGGGGTCTATGACAACCTGCAAGGGGTCTACGTCAGCTAAAAAAAATTTGGGGGTCCATGAAATGAAAATGGGTGTCCACGATAGTGGATTTCAACACATACACTGATATTACCTATTTACTTACATCATACTATCTTATAATATCAAAACATATACATTATTTATAATATAGCGCTAATACCAATCTCCTAACGAAAAAAAGAAACAGACTGGACATCATTAGCCGAGGAGATTTAAGATTAACCCTTACAAAATTGACGCCAAATGTTGATAATTTATTATTAAAGCATCAGGTTCATCCTTCTCACTAAAAATATTGACTTATGTTATTTTATTTATAGTTAATTTTATGTTTATTTAATTGTACGTATATTTTACATAACAGAAACAAAATTTTATTTTAAGTAGTTTTAATTTAAATTCAATTAATATATGTATAAATTAACATGTGTTTTTACTTTAAGTTTTTAACACTAAACTTCACTACAGTTAGAAATTTACAGGAAATCAATATCAGGTAAGTAGGGGTCTACCCAACACGGAAAAACATGGCAAGGGGTCTACGACACAAAAAAGTTTGGGAAACTCTGGTCTAAATCAAGGTAGACACTGAAAATCTTCATAAATCAATCTCATAATTAAATATTATAAAATATGTTCAAAAAAATTTCTATTTTATAAATTATGTATATATAAAATATTAACAAATTCTATTTGTATTTTCCATTGTTTCACATTTTTAGCAATTTTGTCGAATCGTTTTTTTTGTATTCATTGATTGTTTTAAATTTTCTTAGCTTTCATGCGATGATTTTTAACGGTATCATTCCATTTTTATGAAATATTCATTGTGAGGAATTTTTGTTAAATAACTGTTAGATTAAAAGAAAAAATATTTTTTCTAAAACGAAAAAAAAAAAAAAAAATAAATAAATAAATAAATAAAGAATACTTTGATTTTGTAGCACGTTAATTAATGTATGTGCTAAAATGTTTCTACATTTTAAGAAAATGTGTGTCGCAAGGAACGTTTTTATTTAATTATGTAGAAACTCAAAAAAAAAAAAATATGTATATTTTTAAATTCAAAAAATATTACAGGAAAGATTATAAATTGAAATACAAAAATATAATTCCTTCAGTAAAAAATAAAAATGATGTCTTTTTTAAAATAATTAACTTTTCCAACGACTTCTAGATTTACTTATTGAAATGCAAATAAATAGCTTAGTGATTAAAGTAAACCAATTTCCTATATCACTGAAATAATAATATTAAAATAGTATATAAATACGCGATGAATAAAATGAATATTTTGATTTTAATGAACAGGTATTGAAATGCGAGTCCCTCCTAAATTTAGCTGGCCACCATCCATCATAGGATGTGTGTTGGCGGGAATCCCCCGAAAGTAACTATTTTCAACTTTTGTATCTCTCCACAGGGCCCAACTCTCAAATGTTGCGAAAAAAGCGAGTTTTAAAAAAGGAAGTCTCTCTTTGATGAACTCAAGGCTCTTCGCTGTCCTGCCAACATGGAGAAGGATGTCAAGTGAGATTCTTTTCTTTCCAAGTGATTTTTAACAAACTCTGCCTAACTGCTTACTAACAGCTTTGCATTTTCAGTTCTTACAACAAAATTTAATTAAAATATCGCATTTCAAAAAAGTAGATGCTTTTAGAGCAAGATTTGTGCGAATGTAAAGAGTCAGATTTTGGTGTTAGCAAAAGTAAATTTTTATTAACCATAAAGTGGTTGCCTCTTTCTTTACAGCTGAGTCAAGAATCCGTGCGGCCATCTTAGTTAGAGAAGAAAAGCGCTTATTTTGTATTCTATAACATAAGTGATGAATTTATTTCTTAAATTTTGATATTTAAGCTGTATTATTTTCTTCATCTGTATTATTTTCTTCATTTTTTAAGCTGTATTATTTACTTGATTTGAAGATATTCTTTGCTATACTTATCGAAATGTTGGTGCATGCGCAAATCGTACTATTACTGCGCATGCGTAGTTTAGGAATCACTCGACGCGTTCTTCCCTACTAGCATTTGAAACTCCAACCAAGATGGCGATAATGGCTTCAATCGGACCTAGTGCATTTGATAGGATATGCCTCCTCCACTACTCCTAGCTCTATGAGTGAAGCAAATAATCTTTTTCACCCATAATGTTGAATATACAATTTTGTCCAACCATCCAAAACAAGTCGGTGGGATGAGCTCTTCAGTGAGCAGTTGGAAAGAATATTTTGGCCAATATCTTAGTGAGATGGATTATTTTATATATTATTTTTTGTGTGTGTGGAGATTTGTATCTCGATACCGCTATTAAAAATAAATACTTATAAATCATTCAGTAAAGATAAATTTACTTTTCATGTAGCATGTAAAGCACATTCAATATTAGTATTTGATGCAACCAATAAATAAATCATAAAATTCACTTTATGGTTAGTTTAACCACTTGCCTGATTATCCCGAGTTATCTCGGGTTTGTATATGATGCAGTTAATTATTACCCCGAGAAAACTCGGGCGAAGCAGAATTTGTCAGTACGATTTGTTTTATCACGTTTTTACTCGGCCTGGAGAAAATGAAAGGAAATATTGAGCATTAACTGGCAGTTTGCCGTTTCATTGATTTCGCGTCTTTTTTTTTTTTTTTTTTTGGCGGGATTGGTCACGTGTTTCCCTATGGTATAGTATACGACGGCTTGTGGATCAGTAATGTACAAAGGAGGACAATTGCGTTGAAAAAAAGTAAACTAATGGCGATGATGCCGTAAGAAAAGAGACCAGATACCAGAGTACGGAATGTCAAGTATCACTTTGTGTTGTCCCTTGTTTCAAAAACTATCATACAAAGACTAATATTTAACTTTTTTCCCCATTTGCCCGAGATAACTCGGGATAGTAAACTCATATTAAAACTACATGCTATTTTTATTTTTTTACAGGTGTAAAAACCTGTAAAAAAATAAAAATTCAACTTTAAACCTACATATTTTGTTTTGTTTCGTTTCCTTGTACTTAATAATAAAATAAAAAAATGTGATGATTTTTTGCAATTTTTTTCAAAAAAATTAGTAAGGAAAACGGTTAAATCGGCAAGGACGATTTAAATTTTTTTTTAATTACTTCTGTCAGAGAATCTGATTCAATTGTATCTGTCAAGTGACAGTTTAGATGTCACGTAAAATATCTAATGAGGTATTGAGGTTGAAACAGATCTCTTAAATATTTAGTTGCAACTACTTTATGGTTAGTTTACATCGGCAAGGACGATTTAAATGTTACTAAGTTTTTTTGCTTTTTTGTTTCATTCAGTTTAACACATTTTTACGGCTAGATTCTTTGTAATGCGCATGCGCTTTTTGTGTGAGTAAACTTAAGACAACTTTCCTAACTTGTGATTTATTGGTTTCTGTGTCTTTCGCTTGAAATCGTGAGACGTGCATCGTTTCTGTGGTCTTTCTCCCGAAAGCCTCGATAATATGGGAAAGCGTAAGTATAAACCACCGTGGTCTATCAGTGAGTTGGCGCTCTGGTCTCTCTTTCAGGAGTTTGTGGGTTCGAATTCCGCTTTGGGCTGGGATGTTTGTAGCGGTTCGAAATTTGTTCTGAACTGTTGGCCGCTGTCCAATGAGAGCCTTCGTGTGCAAAATATCACCTATGAGCGAAAAACAAACCAAATCTTGTTTGATCTCTGCTAACGTCGAACATCAGTAGAGGGATATTGCGCTTTCTCGTGCAGGTCTCCCGAGTGTGTGCTTTGGAATTTTCCGCGAATATTCTCTCATACGACAATCTTTGAAAGTTTCTACTGGAAGTCCATTTTCATGGTGGATATTAAAATGTCTTACGACGGATTTCGGTCGCCTATTTTGCGGTGTCAAAGTCTGAAGCAATTCAAATGTAAACTATTGAGAAGATGAGTGAAGAAAGAAATTATATTAGTGTGAGGAAAAAGTTATTTTCTATTAGAGTTAAGACGAGTATTCACTGTTAACCCTTCTTTGCATAATGGTGGAAATTTCCATCATAACTTATAATGGCCAAAAATTATATAAAAGAACAAGTTCACTTTAAGTGGATCGTGTTTGGATACCTTTTTAATGTCCATTGCATAAAAAGAAACATAGCTGTCAAAAATAAACAAGTGTCATTATCAGTGCTCAAAGTTGTCTCATTCCGCTGTTTGTTGTAGTTGCAATAAACGTTTATAATTTTGTTTTATTATATTAGAGTTTCTATTGCTAAAAAATTGAAAATGAGTGGAAAGAAAGGTTTGTAACACGTGTTTCTGTTATTTTCCTCTTTTATTTCTATTTAGTACTAAGCTAATGATCTAACTTTGGATGATGATGGAAATTTTTAGCATATTGTTTTTTGCTAAATTTATACTATAAATATATACTAAGATTTTTTTAACCATTTTTCCTTTTATTTTGAACATGAATTATATCAATTTGATTTATTTCACCAATAAAGAAAAAATCATGCAAAGAAAGGTTAAGTGAGTCAACCTGGCCTAGTGGTAGGAAAGGATTTGATTTTAGCACTTAATTGATGGTGAGATTAGTGACACAAATGTCCATTAATCGCAGTTAAATATTTAATATGCAATTTACAAGAAAGTCCATAAACTAACTAAAAGAATAGAACATGATTTAAACACAAATCACCCATCAGAAGGCAGAATTGCAAAGGAAAATTGCGGACAAATATTGAATAGGCCGTAGGACATTCTCCTGACTTCGAATCCCGACTTAGTTGAAGATCTGTCATGTTCCCTAGGGAAAGGATACTTCTAGTGTGGACAGGCCAAGTATTCTGTTGGGTCCCTGTTTTTAAGTTACTGCTGCAGGTCTGTGGGAGTGAGTGTTTGGGAGTTTTCCGGGTTTCCTTCTTTGCGTTGCGTGAATGCGGTGAAGGACTTTAAAATGCCTTTGGCGGTCCACCACGCCGTGTCAGTATCATTTCTTTATAATTGATGCGTGGCATCTGGAATTAAGAAAGCTGTGTACATATTTATAAATATTAAATTACCTGTGAATGGGAGAATCACTTATAAATATTTTATGAATTTGCACACAGATTTTTCAACTTTATAAACTCTTTGATTTTCAGAACCTTTTTATGTTCTCCGTGGTTAGGACCTTCTCTTCGGATTGAAAGGTCGCGGGTTCCATTCCAGCCGCTGTTAAACAGTGGGAGATGGGTGTTGCACTTTATTCTGCTAACACATGTTAGGGTGATTGCTTGGGAGTTTTCCATGTTCCCCCATTTGCATAATATCTATAAAAGCTCTTCCGCAAGGACCCTTCAGATGGTTAGCCAGTGAGCGGCGTCAGTTTTCCTCTTTTTGATACACTGCTATTTTAATGGAGATTAGTTCCAATATTTTCCCATCTAAATTCCATCTGATTTATTTATTTTTTTTTACGGTTGTGTTTCTTAATTCGACATTTTCTGTATTTTTTCCTGGGAATTATTGCTAAATTTACTCAAAACACTCATCAAAAATGAACTTAAATTTTCAAAACCTCATAAAATTCGTTTTACTTCAAAATATTTACAGCGGTTTGTTTAATAGTTCTTATTTATGATTTAAAAAAAAAAAAATTATTACTACATAAGTAACGAGGCTTTCTGCAATTTTTTAATAAAAAGAAAACGTTCGTTAGCAATTAATGAAAATTATTTTTATTTCATGCTGGATTTATATCGAGTTAGTTGAATTGACTTCTATTCAATTTCCAAGAAAATATTATATTCGAGTTATTTTTAATGATATTGCTGTATGCTGATCACACAGTTCAGTCGACGTCTATGGGGAGGCTCAATCACTGGACTGTAAACATGGAAGACTTCCAAGCACGCACCCCGACAATAAAAGGATTTAAATGGCTTTTCCTTGTTCTTAAAGTTAGGAAACATCATTATTTAGATATTTTTAGCATATAAGCAGCGCAACGTTGAATATTCATGAAAACATTTTTTTTTTTTTTTTTAATTTCTTGTCTTAACCGGTGCTTTTATATAAAACTATGTACGAATATAAAATTTAAGATATCTTATAAAAAGTGAACTATTAATAAGGGAGTTAGCTTTCTTTCTAATTGGTAAACTATCCACTTTTTTAATGAAATTAAAATCAGTTTTATGTGACAGTTACATTAGAAGCTATTAAGTAATAGTTAAAACGTTTAAAAAAAAGTTTTACGTTGATTATTTAGTCATAGTGTCAGCAGAAATAGATGAATAGTTTATATCAGTGTTTCTCAACCGCTGGTCCGCAAGAAATATTTACCGGTCCGCGAAATATCCAGCTTTTACAGGCCGACCACCGATACAGTATCTACATTACAATAATAATAGTTTACTAGTTTAAAAAATAATGCAATCTTTGATGAAAAATACAACAAACTGGCAACTATGTACCTAATCGCGTTTCATAAATTTCCGTACCACCAGCGTCGCCAGTCTATTATAATTATAATAGATCTATTATTATTCAGCAGCCCTTGTACGTTGTCACGTTACTCACCAAATCTGTTACTATTTTGAGATTTTATGAAATTTACAGAATTACCCTTTACTAAATTAAAAAAACAAACTGCCGGTACCTCGGCACTCTTTTTTACTATTCTATGAAATCTATTACATTTTGAACTGTCGACTTATTCCTTTTAATCAAAATGTTCTGGCAACACTGCTTAGAAGACCTATCTGCCTTGGTGCCTTGTGTATCCCTGATTACTTGAACGTTGACTATCGCAGTATCTCAGTGTTCAAGGCGTCTGGCGTCTTGATTACGTTTTGTTTTTGATTTTGGTTATTCTGCACACTTTGGCAATTCTTGAAAACTATTTATCAGCGTAAGTTTTTAATAACTTCTGAATTTAATATTATGCTATAACTACTATTTCTGTAACTTTAGGTGTATAAAATCATTAACCAGAATGAGTAAGAAGGAAACGAAACGCACATTACTAAATTTCGTGCAAAGAAAAGATTTTCAAAAACCAAGTACGTCGTCCGCCCCTTCGAATACAGATGAAAGTGAATATAGTCCTCAATCTTATCTGTAAATTATAACAAACAAAATGCTTTAAAAATTATGTATGTCTTCATGATTTATCTTTGTGAAAAATTGTGCATTGGGTCGAATTATTAATATTACCGGTCCGCGCGAACGCGCCGAAATATTTTACCGGTCCTTGGAGTAAATTCAGTTGAGAAACACTGGTTTATATGATATGAAAAATTGTATGCAGCTTCGATTTATGTAAAATATTCGCTGTTGAAGGAACTTTGTACTCAATTTATTTAGCAGAAACAACAAATTATCGGATAAGGGAAAATCTTTCTCTAATGTGGAGTAGTGAGTTTATCATTAGATTTTCATTCTATTAATTACTGCTTCGAGTGTGATAAATTGGTCGAAAGGTCAATCCAGAGGTTTTCTGCACAGTTAGGAGGCTTTCTTTTTTTTTTTTTTTTTTTTAATGGGGGAAAAACTTTTTATGTTCATCCTTTTTATGTTCCGCATATGAACAATCCCCCGGGTCGTCATGATCCCGTGACTCAATTCAAGAATCCTGAATCAATGGAATCTGACTCTCGCCTCAATCACCGCTGTCCAGGATCATTTTTTATATGGATATATTTTGGAGAATAAGGCAAGAAAAATCAGCGTGTCTTTTTTTGTACCTTGAATACATTTTTATTTACATACTAGCTGTACCCGCCGGCGTTGCCCGTGCATTTAGAAAATGCAGATAAGTGAATAGCGCAGGAATAGTAGTGTAGGACACGTAGACTGTCTCTCTCTCTTCCCCCCCCCCACACACACAACATTCCCCGTCGATAAAAAGGAACAATATATCCTAAATATTTTAAACGGAAAACTTCCCAAAAGATGGTCGCCAGAATTGTTTCTCAAAAGGAGCTGGTACAACCCCGGAATCAGCTATCGGCGAGCAGCGATCTCGAGAAGAAGTTTTATAAATAATTTTTTTTTAATTTTTCTAATTCAAAAATCGAAAATCGGGCTTCGAGGTCTGGTGGCCAGCCCCTTTGTGCTTCCGTGTAAAAAATTCCAGGTCCCTGCGTGCCATAGATTTGGCTGGAGAGCTCGGTCAGACAAACGGACGGACACATTACACTTGCTTTTATTATTATAGATTTATGTGCATCACCTCGTCTAAACTACATGGCAATCATTTCGGTTTCTCCTCAGCACAATCCATCTTCTGCATGAAGACCGCATTCAAATATGTATATCTAATGAATCCCTAAAATATTTCAGTTATTTCTAGAAACTAATATTATTTTAAGAAAACTCTTCAATAAAAATATCACAATCTGCGTCTAAAAAGGGGGGGAAAAAATCATTTCCACTGTACTTGTACTTTTAGGCTGTTTTTCATTTAAGAATTTTTCTCGTAACATTCGGATTTTTCACTTTAATACTGCTTATACCTAAATAGTAACCGATTTTCAATACCTACCGCAGGCATCAGTCTGGAATCTAGAAAGTAATGGGTTCGATACTAACTCTGATGCACATTAAAAGTTCTATAAGGTTCAATTAATGTTAGTGGAGTGGTGAAAACGTGAGTGATGGCTTCGTGTCATGTGACTGGTTCAAAATGACCAGAGGGTGGCCACGTTTGGCTAAAAAATAGGCAGTCAGAAACGTATCGTGGTAATCCAGCTTGGCAATAGTCTTGGCGATATTTTCGCGCATACACCCATATAAGAATATCCCCGCAAAACATTCTATTAATTTAACATTTGTTTAAATTTTTAGGGTTGAAAAATATTTTTGTTACGAATTTCAATGTTCCATAAAAAATATATCGGTGTCAAAAATGCGATAATTATTTACCATTGAATACCTGTTACAGTAATAACTCCTAAACAATCCATCCAGAGAAAGTTTTAAAATTCTTTAAAACTAAAATTCTAGCGGCATTACTCAGAGAAATGTCATAATCATCTGGAAACGATATAATCGAAGATATCGATTTATATGAGAGAGGTATTTTGTCATCAAGTTGTCATCTATTGAAATTGCTCTGAAATAATTTACAAACACCGCCTCATTTTATAATTAAAGATTGGACGTTACATTCGTCATATAAAAAACATCGATGTATAATTGTGTATTATTTATAATAAAATAATTTATATTATTTAGTATACAAATTTCTTATTAAATTAATTCCTTGAATTTCCAAAGTTTTACTGTGAAAAAGTAATATTGGAAAATTGGGAAGAGATTGAAAATAAAATTTAATTTTTGGTGTGTACCACTATATTTAAACACTATATTTTTCCAAATTGAAAAAAATCTGATATATATATATATATATTTAATTTTTCATTCATGAATTTTATAAGCAAATATTTATAAGTTTAAAATTAAAAAATTTATCTAAATTATAAATAAATTTTTCAGTTCAAAATTAAACCTCTGTGAAAATAAGTTCATTCACATTCACATGGTGAAAATAAATTCATTCACATTGGTAAATTTCATGACAAAAATTTCTTCACAATTTAAATAAAGGAATTTTGAATGATAACCTAGTAAAGTGGCAATATAATCTTTATTAAAATCATTGACATGTTCATTTTTACTTTCCTTTTTAGGAAAATTATAAATAGAAAAAAAAAAAAAAAAAAAAAAAAAAACCCCATTAGTATAAACATAAGTCCTGCATTTATGTCACTTTTTTGACTTTCTTTCATGATTTTCACATTTTTTTTTATTCTTAATTATTCTTTTATTTCTGTTATTTTTAGTACAAAATAACTTACTATTTTTCAGATTAAGACTTTTGATAATGCATTATTAAGGAATCCTAAGATCATGGTGGAAATGCCAGCCCTTAATAATTTTATTAATGAAACTTAGTTATCAAATATTTGATGTTTTATTGGTTAATTTATTATTATAAACTTTTTTTTAAATAAAAAGTAATCATCATTTTTAGAATATTTATTTCAAAAATGATTCATTTTAAATAGAATTTTTGGCACAATTTTAAATGAAAAAAATGCTATCAATTAAAAAAAAAAATGTTTTTAATTTTTTTTTAATTAATATTTAAATCTTTGAAGATTCTTTTCTTTGGTAAATATTGCTATTCTTCTAAAAAATTACACAACCCAAATCATATAATGATAATACTATTTTAATGAGAGTTCCTTTAGTGTTATTCCAGGAATTGAATCACATTCTTAAATGTAAACAAGTGATTTAAACTTTTGTTTGTGACAATCTTTTATTCAAAGTTTCCTTAATTCTCAAAAATTGCCTCCACTCACTATGTGGAAATCTGCTCTTGTAGATTACATATTTTTTCTTATTTTATATCATGTCTTTGTTATCTGCCTGTAACTTCTAAATGTTCTACTAACTGTGTTGTTTACTAACTTGGAATGATTACATTTTCTTTCAACTGTTTGTGCATGTAGACAAAATGAAGACCCCCTTTCTGTGGTTAATAAATGTATAGAGAACTTAGAAAAATTAGTAAATTTAAAGACGAGTGCCGACCGCACTTTGTATGTTGGCTCTATTGAAAAGTTGCAGCTTGCAGTATGTTCAGAAGGTGAGCACTTATTTAATGTCATGAAATTATATGTGTATCTATTGAACTGTACTGAAAGATTTTACTATAATATGATCATTCATTATAAAGTAAGTTTAGTTAGATGTATTACTAAATATGTGTAATCTAGCTTTATTTTATAGTAATATTAATTGATGAAGCAGCGTGTGTTTTGTGTTCAAAATTATGTTCCACCAATTGTTACTCCAATATAGTCCCTCTCTTAGGATATGTACTTTGTTTTCTAAAAGAAAATTCTTATTGTTTTTCTAAGGGAGCATTCCTTTTCAAAAATAAGTAACTTGTAAAGGATGAGAAACAGAAACTTATCAAATAGAGAAGTTAATTGGTAAGTGAAACTAGAATGAATGATGGACAAGAGGAAAAATGAAAATTAGTATTCAAAGTGTTTTGTTCACCTTTATATTTGTAGAATACTTAAATTTTAAAGCAATGCTCCTGAGATATTTTCTGAAAAATAGTAAGTGGAAACTAGTGAATTTTAAATTCATTTTCACAAATAGCTAAACAATTAGGCTTGATGCAAATAAATATAAAAATCTAAGAACTTTAATGTTTTTGATTTATTTATAAAAAAAAAGAGTAATATGGTCCTTAACTATTAAAAATGGAATCTTCTAAAATTATGATTTCTCAAAGTTTAAACTTTGACTTTGAGATTGAAATTCATTTATTTTGTTGAATGAATTCATAAAAACAAATTAATGTTTATCATAAAGAATATTAAAGGAAGAAATTTTGCTGTATTTCATTATTATAAATATTAATTTATCCGTGGTTAAATCTAAAACATAATTGAACAGATAACATGAATGTATTTTTAATTTTTCAAAAATATTAATAATCCTATTTTTTTTAACATAAAGCTTTTTTAATTTTGTAATGTATTTCAAGTTAATGTTCAAATTAACTAATCTCTTTGATATTATATTTGAGTCATTATTTAAAACAAGTTTTTTTATTTAATTAATGATCAAACTATGGTATATTTTATCCTTTATCATTAATTACCATGCTCTTCCTTGCTTGTTCCTTTATATATTGAAGTACATATAGTGGATAAATAATGTTGTTTAATGTGATCCAAAACTAATATTTTTCTAAATGTTAAAATATTGGTCTTTTAATGGTTGTTGTATTTGTAAGTTCATAACTGAAAAAATAATTAGTCTGAACGGAAAATTTTTAAATTGGTTTTCTATAATTTTTATTTGAACTGATTCTTTTTATTAATTTTTTTTTATCTAAATTAATCTCTCAAATAAGATTTTATCATATCTAATTAAGTATATGAGCAGTTTAATTTAAAAAATTTAAAACTCATTTAGAGTGTGTTAAAGAGAATAGCCACTAAAATTAGAATTAATTTTATTGTGAAAAAAAATTTAATAAAAAAAAAAAAGGTTATTGTGAAAAAAAGTTAAAAAGCTGTTGAATGAAATGTGACAGCTATTAAACTGTGTGAAATAAAGTGTGAAAAAGAGTTCAATCTTTATTATGAAAGAGCTTAATAATTGTTAAACTTTATTGGAATTAGAGACACATTCTATATATGATGCATTTTTTTATTTAGACTCGTGGAATTTGTTTATAGAATAATTTTATTGGATAAATTAAAAAATATTATCAGGGATTCCTTAATTGAAGGGCAAATATTTCATCCAAATATTAAACGTATCATTAGTTGCAACTCTTTAATTCATGCCATTCATCAGTCTTATCTTTGCAATCAATAATGATAAATAATGTAGCATTTCTACTGGATTTTTTTTTATTTATTAGTGATTCTTTTATAGATAAAATAATTACCTTTTTAATCAAACTTTTGTCATTTGACATAATTTTAAATTTGTATATTTTATGGAAACTCTTATTATTCTTTATAGTAATTCTAATTATGTATTATTGCAATTATTTTAAAGAATAGTTGCCGTTTTCACAACTTTAGTTTTCTCAATGAAATGCTTGTCGTAAAACGCTATTTTTAAGATTTTTTGTTAAAATTATTGTGTTCTTCCCATTTTTGTTAATTTTTTTGCTAATTATTATATTTTAATTTTTAGAAAATGCTATGAAACATTTTGTTTCCAATTACACTGGAAGTGTTCCTCTGCTGGTAACAATATTAGAAGTAAAGTATTTATCTTAAAATTTCTACAATTTACATACAAAATCTTTTTTAACTAAAACACTTTAACACTTTAGTTAAAATCATTGAATTTTTTTTTTTTGTTTCCTATATTAACCATTCTTTGAATAATTATACTTTGTTAACAAAATAGTCATGAACAATTTTTCATTCGTTGGATAGTTTAAAATTGTAGATCTGGCTCACATAGTTTGAGTGTGTGTTGCTTATTGGTGGACATAACCTTAGGAGTGCTACTTTTCTTCACTTGGGATGAATTTCCATCTTATTTAAAATTTTTGATGTTGAGATTTAAAGATGTTATTTGTTGAGGTTTAATAATGTTTTAAGAGAAATTTTAAATTAAGTCTAGATTTTCTTTTCCATCAATATGTGAAAATAATTCATTTAAAAAGACCATTTAAGATTAGCTTTTCAAAAATATATCTGTTCCAGAGCTAAGTTTACAATCTTCATTACACAATCTGGGTACTACTATGAAGAAACTAGTTGTGGCATCAACCTCTTAGAAATCTGAGCTGAGAAATTTAGCTCCTAAACATAGTCAATTATCACTGCTTTTTCAATTATCACTGTTTTTTTAATTTATTGGAAACATTCTTACTAATACTTTAGCACTAAAAATTTTTGAGCTTACACAAAGAGTAGTGAGTAATAATCCCGACTAAAGATGGGAAAAGCTTGTGCAACTTATATAAGAGCTTGTGTTTTGACTAAAAGCATGAGAGGGCCTTTATTGAGAAAACTGAATAATATTGCTTTCATTGAATATTGATGAAACTACTCACAAAAAAGGCGTAAAAAATGTATGAGGAGGATAAATCAATTCTATACATTTTGTTCCTAAAAGAGAAAATTTTTAACTCCAAAAAGTGTATATAAAAGAATTTATATTTGTAAAGTAATAAGCTGTTTATTGGATGTTTACCCAACCATGTTTATTATTGGAATATAGTTAAAAAAAGCTTTTTTTTTTTTTTTTTTTTTTTGCAAAGAAAATATTTCATTTTGATTGTGGGTGGGAATTTTGATTTGATAGATAAAGACAACAATTGAAAGTTCACTATGCACACACACACATTCAAATTGAACTTTCAAGCAATTTAATTTATTGGCCCTATTAAAGTAAACCTTTCACAGGTGCTTTTTATGCTAAGGATTTCTTAAATGATGTATTGATAATTAAGTTTTTGATCAATTGTAAAGAATTGAAAATGAGATATTCTGCTATTATAATAATATTATTTGATGTTCAATAACTCTTTGAAATTTGTACAAAGGTACTTTACCACATTTTAATTAACTAGTAAATTTTTTTAGGCTGAAAAATACAGCTCTATAATGCATGCTTAGTAACAAGATTTTGTTAAGCTTTCTTTTTTGTATAAAATTTAAATGGTGCTTAAGTTCTTACTATTATTACTTTGCTTATTTGATTTAATGAATGTCTCTTTTAAACATTCTGTAATTCATATTGAAGTAAAATTTTATACTTGTTACATCTTGTTGCTACTTGTTTATTAAAAGCATATGTTACTGAGGGGAAAAAAACTTAGAGATTGACTTACTTTACAAATATTATCAAACAGCTTATCAAGAAAAAAAAAAACTGCTAACTTGATGAAAAATTTACCTCAGGATAATAAACGTTTGACATTTTTTTTTGTTTTTCATTAGATTCAAAATGTAGGAACAACAAATATACAAGTTTATGATCTTTTATAAATTTAGTTCAAGTCTTACCTTCTACGATCTCTGAAGAAAAATCAGACTATTTATTTGAAAAAAATCAGGAGTTAAAATCAGTATATGAATTGATAAATGAAATGAATAATAAATACAATGGGAATAAAACAGCAGTAATTAATTCCAACTGATGTTTTCATATTTTTAAAATTAATAAAGATGGCACTCAAAAATATTAATTTTAAAATCTTTCTGTTATGACTGCATTTTCAAGATCTTAAATTAAAGATCTCTTCTTGCAATATTATAGATGACAAAACAATGTTAAATGGGGGAAATTATGAAAAATGTGTTAACACAATAGTACTGGGAATCATAATTAATTTAAAAATTACCAAATTTCTCTATTAGAGAAAATTAATCAGAATTCACCATGCCTAAAGAAAATGGAATTGTTTTTCTCTTAGTCAAATAGTTCTTTAACATCACCATCCCTAATGGCAGACAGTAATGTAAATTATGTGTGAAAATTAAAATAATAAAGAAAAATCATCAAATTTTGAGTCAAGTGATAAAAAAATCATAATTGTGCAAATGAAACTTTTTTTTCTTATCCAAAAATTACAATATTTTTTTAAAAGTACTAATTTATAATACAAATTAATTATATTGTATTTCTGTATAAAACTATTAATAAATATAATGTTTTACTATTTAAATTGAACTTCATGAATTTTATGTTTTTATCATAATTTTTAAATAATTTCATTTATGATATATTTTACAAATAGAAATAATGAAAAAATTTTATTTTATATTTTTTGACATCAAGATAAGAAATCTGATTGAAACTTTAGATCTTTATTTTATATTTTAATTATAAGTTAAATTGTGAAAGATATTTTATGCATCCTTTAATTTAACCAAATTTTAATTTTTATAGTTTTTATTTTTTATCTATCTTAAATTTGATGCAAAATTTATTTCTTAAAAATAATTTCTATTAAATTCTGTATTACATTTTAAAATAATTTAAAGTTTTGTAATTTGTCAATTTATAAAAGTTAATCATTAGCAAAAATTAATTTTTTCTGATCCATATTTTGTCTAAGAAAAAATTTTAAACAGCAGTTCCTTAAAAATTTGTAATTTAAGTTTTTTTTTTTAATTCTAGCATAAAAAAAAATTTATCATTAAAAAAAAATTTCTATACCTTTAAAAATGATAAATTTGAAAATATTTTTTCTGAAAAAGAACATTTATTATCTATATGGAAAAATATTTTTAATGAGCAAATATCTTATTCATCTTTGTTCTTTCAATTTGTGTAAGAAAAATATATGAGCACTAATTCTTTTTATTTTCCTAATGCTTAGTGAAATATAAATGTTAAAAAATTTTCACATTTTTTTTAAAATGTATATTTGGTTATCTTTAAGTGAATGTTACTCATTAAAATTATTGTTCATCTGAATAATTTACTTTGCTGCTATGTTTATATGCTTGTTTTTCTTTCATGAATTAAAATAACTTTCTTTAAAAAAAAATTAAAAATATACATTTAAAGCAAATTGCTGCTTGACTGCAGATTAATTGTAAGTGCTGAAGCTGTTCAGCAGTTTTGAAACAAAATTATGAAGGCCAATGCTTAGTAAATTTAAAATAGTTTGGAATTTTTCCAAAGTATTTTAAATTTACTTAACCATATGATAGTTTAATGTATAATGAAAGAATAAACAAAATAGTCTTATATTTTGACCAAGGCGTAATAGCTCATTTTATTCTCTAGAAATTTTTTCATTTACTATTTTTGTACTATCTTTTTTCTCAAGGAAAAATTTATCTTTTTAAAGACATTTTATATATTTATTTTCTTATATTGCCTGTGCATAAATGAATAAATAAGTTATTTTTATAATATTATTTTGTGTATTTATTTCCGCTATTTAGTCATTCAAAAGATTAAAAACATCAAAAGAAAATATTAAATCTTCAAATTACTTAACCATTGACAAGACAACTTTTATCACATTTTATATACATAATAAATGTAAAATAAATGAATAAGTTCTTTTGTTCCCAGACTATTTAATAGAGTACTAAATTTATTGATGTTCTCTCATTTTATCCATACACTGATGACAATTGCTAACTTGAAAATTCAAATATTAGTGCATACTTTTTGTACTTTGGACTGCCCTATAAAACATCTATTATATAAAGCTCATTTAATATGAAATAGTATACATAGGATTTTTAATTACTATAAGGATTCACATTTATACTAAAAATGGACAGTTTCAAGTATTCATTTAATGAAACATTCTTTATAAATTATCTTAGCCTAATTTCTTGTCGATGAATTTCAGTTATGATTCTACTTTGCATAACATAAACTTCCTAATTTGAAAGATTTTCCAATAAATGAGTTTACTCTTCTAAACATATTGGAATATACTTTTTAAATAATAATAATGCATAACAATAATTAATAAACCAATGCTCATAGCTTCTTTTTTATTTAATTTTATATTTTCATTGCTTTGAGAAATATCATCAGCTAAAAAAATGCAACACCCTAAAATGAGTTTTACCAAATACATTCATAAAGTTTGCATTTTATACTTTAGCCCACAATATATATGAATCTTCATTTTCATTCAATTAATTTATAGAACTTCATTTTTATTCATTCATAAACATAATTGTCTTTTAATAATGGCTTTTCGAAGTAATCAATTTTCGGCAAGATTGTTTTTAATATTAAATAATTTATAAACATTAAATAAATAATTCCTTTTAAATAAAACATAATTTTCTTCAAATGCATTTTTTACTTTTTTAACTTCTACTTTTAAAAATTTTTACTTTTAAAATTACATTTTAGTATACATAAAAGTATATAATTTAATCTTATTTGTCAATTCTTGACATTTAGGGACAATTTGATCATTTTGCCTACTTCCCCAGATTTATTTTCTGAAAAAAATTGGAAAAGTTATCTAGAATTTGAATCTTCTACTGATATCTTTCAAACTTCCCCTTCCCAAAATAAACTATTAAAAATGTGTTTCACAAAAAAGTTTTTATTACAATTTTCTTTTTTATATGTAAGTAAAAAAAAAAATCTAAATAAAATTAAATGACTTTTTTATGTGCTGGAAAACTACGTTTTTTAGAATTTAACTTTTACAATTAACATTTAAAAAATTACCCAGTTATAAACATTAATTTGTATTGAAAAATAATTTAAAAAATTTTATTTTTTAAAAACTTGATGAAAAGTAAGCTAGAAAGTTATTTTAAAATCAGAAAAGTATAAAATCAAAGGAAATGGAGTAAATTTGTTGAAAAAAGTGAAAAATCATGAAGCTGTCTTTCAAGAGAAGATGAATAAAAAACCAAACACTATTTATTTTTCGTGTTTCAAATTTTTAACCAGAGGTGTTTCATTACATTTACTACATATTTCTTTTAAATCATCCATATTAAAATCTCATTTATTGGTAATTAAACAATGTTTATATAATGGATAGAGCTATTTTTGCACATAACTTACTCATTTATTCACTTTTTTATTAATTTTTACTTTAAAAAAACATTGATGTTTTTTTTTATTAATGACGTATCTTATTAATAAGTAAAATATTTTTTAACTATTTTACTTCTAGAAAAGTCAAGATCAACACATAAGACATTTTGTTATTTTAATTATGGAGAAAATGCTGTTACATAAAGCAAGTATGTTTGCTTTTTTTTTTTTTTTTTTTTTTTTTCCCCATTGTTATGACATTATTTAATATAAAATTTTATTTGAAAGTATTTGAGATTTGAAAAGCTGTTTGATTTGCTGTAGGAGGAACAGAGCATGCTCAGGCTTTTGTGCTTCATGGAGTAGTTGATCATTTACTGAAGCTTATTGTCAAGTGCCAACTATCTTGGGGAGATGATTTTATTTGTTCCCTTTATAAAGTAACTGCTAAAGTTGCTGATGAAGGTAAGAAAAGACCTTTTTTCTAAAAATTGTTACTTTACCCTGAAAGTTCAGTATTTTACTGCAAAGTATATTATTACAAAATACAGGGTGTGGCATGCTAGTTTCTTGTTTCAAATTGCATAAAAACAAAAAGTAGTAAAGATAATGAAGTGGGTATTGTCTTGTTTGAGAGCGAAGATCATGTAGTTGTATGAAATTGTGGTTCAGTTGCCATTCATGCATTGGAGTAATGCATTTTCTGTGGAGGCTTATTTTTCAAAAGGTAGCTCAATTATTTCAACCTTGAACAACATTTTTTGAAATTACTTCAATATTGCTCCTTTGATACCTGTCCCAGACCAGAACTCTATGCTTTCATAAATGACAACATTTGGGTGGAGGTGTCCAGAGAAGTGTTTGAATATTCTCTGGTGATCTGATCAGTGAGAGTGTCTTCTTTACTAACACAATGGCATTCGACATGCAAATGTGCTTGCTCTTGGAATCTCCGATAATTACATGAGGTGAAATTTGCATGATGAATTTCATTTTTATCCATATGCAGGTACTTTCCAAATGTGATTTTAATGCTGGGAGAAATGCCTGCGAAACACTTCTAGATCATATCCCCCAAAATGTGATTGTCTTTTTCAGTGATGAGACTTGTTTCCATTTAACTGGATTTGTCAACAAACTAAATATGCGTTTGTCAGTAATCCTGAAAATCCATCATAGACTTTTGCATTCTTCACGTGTCATGCTATATTGTGCAATCTCATAAGTTAGAGTTGTAGGACCATGGTTTTTCCAGGAAAGTGAACAGATAATCGAGTCACTTCAAACGGCTCTGTGAACCTGCTTTTTTCTTTTACATAATATGATGAATTGCCCTTAGGAGAAGTATGGTTTCAGCAGGATGGAGTTATAGTCCATATTTCAAGAGCATCATTGGCTCTGTTGCAAAATCACTTCCCTGGTTTCCTTATTTTAATGAAAGGCAATTTACAGTGTCCATATCATTCTATCAACATAGCCTCACATGATTTCATTTTGTGGGAGTATTTAAAGTTGGGTGTCTATATTGGCCACTCACAAAATTTAAAAAATATGAATAGAAACATTTAAAGAGAAATGGCCAACATACCTACCATATACATGAGATTGTGATGAGGTACAACAGAATTTGGTTCATACAGCGCATCAACAATCTCACTTGCCTTATGCAATATTTAAAACTTTCCTAAACTAAAACTTTAAGTATTTTTGTATACAAAGATAAATAAAAAGAGAGATATCTTTAATACTCTTTTTGTGCATTGAAATATAAAATGAGCTAATTAGCATGCCTCACTCTGTATATGTATTTTTATTTATAACTTTTGATAGAGCCTTATTATAGTGTCAAAAAATTTGTTTTAAAACATTCATCAAAAAATTTTTATATATTTAAATTGATTTTTCTCTATTTTATTTCATGAAAATATCTCTCATTATCATATTTTATTGCATCAGATTATTGCTTATAAAATGTCATTTATGATTCTTGAATAGACACTTTGATAAGTTCATAATTCCTATTAAATATTAATATATTTCTAATTATTTACTTAAAGCTTATAGGATATATTTGCTCATTTATATTACCTAAAAAACATGTCTTACATAATAAAATATTATATTGTTTGTCTTAATGACAGTTTCATGATCATGATTATTTATCAATTTCTAACAAAATACTATTTATAAAAGCTTAGTAGTTTGACTTTAAAAAGGGCTCATGAAATTCAAAGCCAGCAGAAAAGAAAATGGTTTCTTATTTTTGTTTACATTTTTTTATTTTTCTTACAATTTATTCTGCTGAAAATTGTATTGCTAGTTTCTCTTGTTGTTTTAAAATAAAAACAATATTTGCTGAGTAATTATTTTTATAAGTTTAATAAAGTATTTTCTAATTTTTTTTCATAAGCTATACATATTTTTTTTCACGTATTGAAATAAAAATAAAAGAATACTTCCTTTGATATTCATTTTTAAAAATGAAATCTAAAAATTCATTGTGAATAGTTCCATGGATAACATCCATGGAACTACTCACAATGAATACATCCAATATATGTTTTAATTTTCATTTAAATTAATTGAAATACTTATATAATTAATTTTTATTGGTTTTATTTAATAATCTTGCATTACTTATAGTTTCTTACTACTGTGTTCAATATTAATAAACTTTCTTTAAATATTTTTTTCTTTTCCACATATCTTTAAAAATAAAGTTCTTATTTGTTTATTCAAAATACTATTCCTTTATAAACAAAATAAAGTTCTTATTTAAAGTTTCATGTTATTAAAAATCCATCAATTATTTTTATAATATGTCATTTACATATAAAAGTAGAATATTGATTTCAAGATCGAATTTTAGGATATTTTGTTGATATGTAAAATTTTATTTATATAAGATAGTAACTTAATACCAACAATAATTTCAATTTATTTGAATCTTTCTGAGGTATTCATAAATACAGTCTACATTTTATAACATATAAGCTTGTTTCCTTAGTTGAGATAAATTTACATTTCATTCAATAAAATTATATTAATTTAATTATCAAAAAGTATCTTTTTTTAAAAAAAATTTCTTTTGTTAACTTTGCTCCTAATTTTATATTTTCATGAACTTTATATATTTTTTAAACATTTTAAATTTTAAAAGTCAAATGAAAAATTTCCCCAATAATTAAAACATAAAGTTTTCAGTCAATGGAAATATTTAATCAGAGATATCAGTTATTTAGTTGCAACCCATGTTTAAATAATCTCTGAATTCTCCAGTTTTGTTTTCAATAAAATGCTTGATTACATACTATTTACATTTTACTGGACTCTATCACTTGTGTTGATATGAATACTTTTAGTGTACCATAATCTCACCTCGAACAGTGTCAAATGTTTCTCAATCTTTATGCTCTTTTTGACTGTAAGAAATTATTTATAACATTTTTATGCACAAACTTTTTTAATTAAATCTTTATGGACTAATATGCTTATAGATCATGAGGACAAGACTAAATACATATCAATTACTAAAGATAAGTGACTTTTAATTTTTAGGAACAGAGGCTTATAAATTTGAAGTGGTTAATATTTTTTTACATTTAGGCTTAAATATCAGTGTTCAAAATGATGTAGGCACAAGATGAATTTTGATAGCTAATTAATGTGAAGAAACACTAAAATCACATTTTAAGAAGTACCTATCAGATCTGAACTCACCTACTGAGCTGAGACTTCGATGTTTACTGAATCTCAGACAGAGCAGCTTGCTATCTTTGAATGAAAAATTTGTTGATGCCAACATAATTTTAAACTGTAGAAATTATTTAAGGATATAGATATTATCAAATTCATTAAGATTAATCGTATGAAATTTGCTGGACACATATGTAGAATGGACCCCTTATCGTTAACATTTAATAGTTTCAATCATAAACTTTTGGAGACATGGAAAAGGGATAGGTCCAGATTGAGATGGACAAACTGTGAAGAAAGGAATTTTATGATCTAAGAGTAATTGATTGGAGATCAATTTCAAAAAAATAGATAAAGGAAGAAAGTTCTCAGGAAGGCCTATGCTGATCAGAGGCTGTTGTGTCCATAGAAGAAGAAAAACATGATCATAAATTTTACATAAAGTATAAATGATGTTTTGTTAACAAATTTTGGCTAGTAAATATTTTTTAAGTATCAATTATATAAAAATTAAATTTACATTGTAGTGCTCTGAAATTGATAATGAAAATCCGTTTATTTGTTTTTAAATTTCTACAATGCAATTATTAATCTTTTTCTCTCTCTATTTTATATATCCTATTTTTTCAGATAAGAAATTTGCTGTGAAAGCTAGATTTTTGGGTGTGTTACCCGTTATTGTTTCTCACATTCGAGCATATGCAAAGCGCTCCAAAGTTCTCAACACAATCATGAGACTATTAAAGAAAATTATGGCAAGTTGTATGTATTCTAATTTTATTTAAAATTTCATATACATTAAAGAAATAACTTTTTGTAAATTAATATTCATTTAAAAGCATTTACATTCATCATAGCTCTTTATTTAAAAACTTTTGCTTTCCTGTTATTAATGAAAGGAATAATATTCATGTGATTTGTAGAATTTAATATTGCACCTCTTTAAATATTATGATCATTTACACTATTTTTGAATCAGAGTGTCTGATATTTATTTTAATCTGTGTTGATCTATTTATCAAAAATCAAGGATTTTTGCATAATTTCTCGTTAATTTACAAAATATGATCCTAGGGCTAAGGTTTTTTTATTTTATAATTATTAGTTTCACAAGTTTAAAAGGAATTTCTTATTAAAATAAAAATAATTGAAAACAAACATCATTGTTTAAAACTTTGTATACCTATTTCATGACTATTATTAATAGTTCAAAAAACCTTTTTCATCTGAAAATTATTTATTTTTTAATAATCATTAGTTTTTATATTACTTTAAGTGTGCAAATATCTTATTTCAAATTTTAAAGTCTCCTCAATTTTCATAATTATGCATGTCATACAGTCATAATTTTTCATATCTTTCTTTCATTTTAATTTTTTCTTTTATTTTTTTTACTTTCATGTTATTTCATTGTGTGGTGTTGTTAAATGTAAAAACATTTTCTACAGAACATTGAAAAAATAATTGCTTGACATGCGTTAAAAAACTCTGTGACAGGAAGTTACTAGAAAATTATTTGAACAATAATTTTTTTATACCGATGTGCAAGAACCTTTTTGGTATATTGGATAAAATTATTTTAAAAAATCGCACTTTCGCGATATTTGAGAAGAGAAAAAAGTCAACTGGAAGTAGCAGATTATTAAGAAACTATGTTAAATTAAATTTTTATATTCTAGATATATAAAATACAGCTCTGAAATGCATGCAAAACATTCAATGGTTTAAAACACCTGCTGTCCATAATAAAATGATAGGTGTCCAATAATTTATTATTTATCTTGTGCATGTTTAATTTCATCTATTTTGACATATGTTAAACTTTTTCATATTTTTACTAAAGCTACAGCATTGTCATTGGATTTTATTCTGATTTAAAAATTTTATTTTGATTTAGTGAAATTCTAAAAATTCTTATATTGTCTCATTGTAGTTATTTTTTTATATAATTTAAATTAAAGATAAAGTAAATTTTCAGTAATTTCTGCTTGGCTGATTTTCTTTGCATATTAAATGAGCAATTGATAAATGTGAACAATAAATTGTACTTTCAAAATTTGTAATTAAAAGGCAAAAAATTTTTAATTAATTATTATATTAATTAATAAAAAATTTAAATTATTTAAATGAATTTAAAAATTATTTTGCTGTAGTTTGTTTAAATATACTATTGAAAATAAAATAACGAAACTGTTACCATAATTCTAAAAAACTATTAGCTGGAATTTTTAAATTATATTTTGCAATTTTCTTCATATTACTAATTTTATTCATTAATAAAACCTATGAATGAATTACTAATTTGGTGGTAATATTTTGTGTCTTAAGTTTATATTTTAGCAAAAATTAACAGATTATTTCTTGATTTTTTGTATGCTACTTTTTTTTACAAATTTTGTTCAGTTGTTTTGATTTAAACCTTTTAATTTGTCTCTTCTAACTTATTTAGATTGAAAATTTAGTTTGACTAATGATGAGATACAATTTAGTTTGTGTAATGATTGTTAACAATTTATCAGTTTTTTTAATTGATTAAAATCTAATGTATCTGTGTGTGTAATTGATTTTTAACTAATGTTCTTTAACTATAGTTAAACTATAGTTTTAACTTTAACTAAACTTCTGCTCCTACGGTTACTTTTTTATAAATGTTAAAATTACCAAATAAAATTAAAACGTAGCAGGGCTGACATCTACCAGATGTCTGATTTGGCTGCTAGACTTCCAAAATACTGAAAAATAGATTGCAACATGTAAAAACATTTATTCAAGAACAGCACAAGTTACAAGTAGAGATTCTAACTAACAACTGAAACAAATGGCGAACATAAATAGCAACTCGCGGCAACTCCCTCCTCCTCTGATTGGTTGGAGAGGTGATGCCATTCGCAACATCCTCCCCCCTTTTTGAGGAGCTGGATAGCTACTCAAAAACATCACTTAAAGTCATCAAGTTCAATCTGTTGAGTTTCTTGATGGCACGACCATATCTGGAAACTTGAGGCTGGGTAGCCACCACAGAATCTGGATTAAAAGAGTCCACAGACGATTCAGTCAGTGGAACGTCTTTGAACGGTAAAACTGTCCAGTCATTTCCACTTACCTCAAGCGGAAAGACGCGTTGTATTGGTCAAATGAGATTACAGGACTGAGTCTTTAACTTAACAGTTTTTCTTCCACCTACTAACCAATACTCTTCACGTATTATACTGAGAAGCAATTGTGTCCCAGCATGATAATTCTTGTTGTGAAAATGCTCTACAAGTCTTTGTGTAAAGACGCAATTGCTAGGTAGCAAGATTGGTGACAGAAACTGAGGAGTATCTATACGTTCGGTAATTCGAGTTTTCACACGAATGACATTATTTCCATCTCTGAACACACACAGGTTAGGTACAGACTTCTCGTCCGGAAAACTTTGAGCTTGCACACATTTAATTAGTCGGATCTCAGCACTCTCTATCTCCTCTAATGTTAATTTTCCTCTCTTTCTATCCTTGATGTTAGTTCTAACATTATTAACAAATCTGAGAACCCAGGCTACTAATCTTAAAATTGAGTGAAATTTGGAAATTTTCTTAGCGTACCACGGTATCTCCTCTTCTGACAAACTTAAATTACATAGTCTAACTCTCTTTTTTTCTGAAGAAATTTCAGATTTAAGTGCTTGTTGCACCGAATGTGCCAACCTGGCGCCAATACAACATGCCATAAGTTCTAATCTAGGGACAGTTACCTGCTTTAAAGGACTAACTCTCGCTTTTGCCCTAACCAGTACAGTTTTTATACCTTCGGATGTATCGGTTCTAAGGAATATGCAAGCTGCATATGCCTCTTTGCAGGCCTCAACAAAAACGTGCATTTGAGTAGTATCGTTAATTTCAAAATAGAGCGGAATTTCTATATTTTCAAGTTTAGCTATTTCACCACACTACTTTTGAAAGGGTTTCGCAATGTCATCGGGCAAAGGAGAATCCCAGGATAATTTTAATTTCCAAGTATTCTGCAACAGTATTTTAGGTGGCAGAGTAGCAGAACACAAAATTCCAATTGGGTCAAATATTTTCTGAATAGTTGCCAAAATAAATCTTTTCGTTATATTGCTATCAGTTTTCAAATCTACTGGGCTAACATCGCATTTTAGAACATCTTTATCTAAATCCCATAAAATTCCCAAAACTTTCGTTATCCCTGTACTCTTAGATGTATACTTACATTCGGAATTGCTTTCCCAGTTTCGCAGATTGAAACAACCCCGAGATAGAATTTCTCTACTTTTTAAAATGAATTTTTCTAGTTGACTGACACTGTTCACTCCAGTTAACGCATTGTCAACATAAAACGAGTGTCTTAATTTATCCGCTATTTCCGATTCTTCTGCGGGCACATGTTCAAGTAAATGTGAAAGTACCGCAGCTAACAAGAAAGGACTCGATGACACACCAAATACCACTCGACAATGCCGATACACAATTTGTTCGTTTTCAGTGGGGTAAAAAAATCTCAGAAAATCTCTGTGCTCAGGCGTAATTCCCAACTGAAGGAAAGCCTTTTCTATATCGGCAGATACACCAATCGGAAAACTTCTAAACCTGTCGATTACATCCGGTATCTGTTCAATTAAATTTGGAACTTTATATAATAAATCATTAAGCGAACTCTTTCTCGACTCACAAGCCGACGCATCAAAAACTGGCCTTATTTTAGTAGTATCGCTGTCGGGTTTGACAACCGGTCGATGTGGCAAAAAATGGGAAGTTTCATTTTCATCTGTTTTAAAAGGTAAACAAAGCTCATATCTACCGTTCGGCAAAATTTTCATACTATTCTTAAATTCTTTAATTACTTTTAAATGCGCATCATTTTTAGTTAGCCTTTGAATTAGGTCAAGAATTCCAATACTCTCGAGACTCCACAAATCACGGATAGACGATTCTCTAACATATAAAGAAATAATAGTCAAAACGTTGTCATCATTTTTACAACTGTCGGTAGAAACTTCCAGTTTCCCCTTTAAAATGCATCCTAAGCGCGTTTTCACCAAAAACAAACCTGAGTACAATTCAATAGATTGACCTAAAAACAACCCTCCTGCCACATCGGCTCCCAGCAATAAACCAATCTCGCAGTCGTTATTTGTAAGATCTGACAAATTTATACCTTGTTTATTCAGCTCCCTGACCACTAAAGGTTTACTAACTTTTGGCACTGTGCCACATATCTTTTCCTCTGCGAAGGCGTTAACGTGGAGGCTATATGAGTCATCGAGAGATGTTACCAGCAGTTCGTGAACATCATAAATTCGACTCTTAGTTTCCCTCCCCCCAAATAGCATGTGCTGCATTTTTATCTTGTTATTTGATTTAATGCTCAATTTCTCGACCACGTTTTTAGCAATATAAGAGTACTGAGATCCGCTATCTATCAAAGCTCTGAGTGTTATCGTTCTGTCGTTAGCACACACTTTAACAGCTAAAGTCATCAGAAATACATTATTTTTACTACAACTATTAGACATTGAATTGGTTTCAATAACAGTAGACTTATTCTTAACATCGTCTTTACGATGATCACACATTAAGTAATAGTGCGGTTTCGCACAATATAAACACGAGTTCTTCGCTCTGCAGAATTTAGAAAAATGCGAGATAGAAAAACAATTAAAACAGGCACGATTTTTCAGTATGCACTTTTTCTTCTCATCTAGAGACATATTTCTAGCTTCTAAACAGTCCTTGGAAGGATGTTTTTTATTGCAAAAGATGCATAGTAAATTTTGCTTACCTGTGAAATTCTTATTATGCGTGCTTACCAATGACGCAGCGGTAGGGTAGCTTTCAAACTTGCTTACAGATTCTCTTTTATGTTGATTAGAAGGAGGGGAAAAGCCACTTCGCGCTAATTCAACCATTTCCTCACCTTTCACCTCTTGTTTTAGAAAAAGCATCAACTTCTTTAATGAACGGTTTTCAACATCAGATTCTTGCATATTTCGGCTTCGTTCCCAGGCTAACAACACTTCTTCTGGGAGACAGGACTCCACTAAGGGGCTTAAAAAATCACCGTATTTTTCTTGCGTGCGTCCTAGGCTCTCGAGAGCTCGTATCTTTGCTTCCAGCTCATCATACAAACTTGGTAGGTCTGTTTTCGAGCGTCGGGTAGCCGCGTTCTTCATGACCATAGCTAAGAGGTCTCTAACATAGATTTGCACCAACAAATCCTCACGGCCGAATCTCTCTTGAAGCTGACAGATCGCCTTCGGATAATTCTCTGCAGTAGCCGGGAAACTCTCAACTACGCGCGCCGCTCTCGACTTTGGCACAACGGATTGCAGGAGATATTGCATTTTATCCTCATTAGGAATACTTGCATCGTCGTGGATTTTCCGAAACTGACTCCAAAATGCTAGGTAATCCTTAGCATCTCCATTGAACTTCTTAAGTTCTATCTGTGGGAGCTTAAATTTTCTTTTCCCAGGAACTTCTAACGTAGGCGATTCTTTCAAAAACGCTTGCTCAATTTCCGCACAAAGCTGATAATACCTGTCTCTGTATTTTTCAGCGGCAAAAAAATCTTCTTCATACGCCACTTCGGCGTTTTCATCCTTCAACATAAGGTCGGAAATTTCCGCTTGGGATTTGTCCAAGCGTCCGAATTTGTCGCCAATTTGCGACTTCAACACTGACAGTTGCTTTACATCAGGAGCTTCTTTCGAAAGTTCATCTTCAACTGCCTTTGCACAAACCGTAAATGACTTACGCAGTAATTTTCGTTGTGTTTTTAACTGCGTCACATCCATTTTCAGGCTTAAACTATTCAGTAGCAACCAAATCGGCCCCACGTTGGGCGCCAAAAATGTTAAAATTACCAAATAAAATTAAAACGTAGCAGGGCTGACATCTACCAGATGTCTGATTTGGCTGCTAGACTTCCAAAATACTGAAAAATAGATTGCAACATGTAAAAACATTTATTCAAGAACAGCACAAGTTACAAGTAGAGATTCTAACTAACAACTGAAACAAATGGCGAACATAAATAGCAACTCGCGGCAACTCCCTCCTCCTCTGATTGGTTGGAGAGGTGATGCCATTCGCAACAATAAATGAGTGGCTTTCTGTTTTGTTTTATTATTTTCTAAAAAATTTTGCAGAAAATTTAAAATGTAAATAAATAATTTTATACTTATTCTTAAATGTTTACAAAATAAATCATCTCTGAAGGTATACGTATTTAGAAAAGAAATTTTTTATTGTGAATTGTATTTAAAACTCATTTACTTTTAGTTATTGTTATCGGTTAAAGAAAGCAAATTAAAAATACATATAAAATGTTCTTCATATTTTTAATTCCAGCTGTTAATGCAACGAAGTTGAGTAAAGATGGTTTGCCTAGGGAACTTATACATTTCTTAGAAGAACCAAAAAAAATAACTATAATTCCAGTCTTGGATGCTATTTCTGAAGCTACAAGAACCAGTTAGTAAAGGTTTTTTCCTTTATTTTATTGATATGAAATTCAAGTACATATTTTATCGTTCAAAATTCATTAAAAGTGTTGAAATGAAAACATAAACTAAACAATTTATTATTTTTATAGGACATTCTGCTCGCCAGTTTGTTAAAGAAGATGTTGTCTCACGTGTTTTACAAATTATATTTAGTACTAATACTTCTCATTGTACCAAAATGAGCATTTCTATATGCAAAACATGCTTACGTATTCTTGTTCACTTAACACAAATAAGTAAGTTTTTTTTTCAGTATGTTTTCTTAACAATATAATTTCTTAACTATAACACTAGTATAAATTAACTTACTTTAGCATTTCTGTATCCAGAATGTGATTTTGCATTCTAGCTCACTTGACATTAATAAGTAAGCTTTCTTTTTCTTTTAAATTTTCTTAACAGTCTATATTTAACAATAACAAATGATAAGTATTTTATTAACTAATTAAAATAGTATTTTCTATGGGCAAAACATACTTTCACATTCTAACTCACTTGATACAAATAAGTAAACTTTTTTCTTACTATAATTTTTAGTTTTTTTAAGTATAAAATTGACGTGTTTTAATTACAATTCTATATGCCAAAATATGCTTATCCATTCTATCTTACTGTACACAAGTAAGCATTTACTTTTTTCTCAATATACTTTTAGCAATCTTAAAGTATAAAATTAACTTGCTTTAATTTAGAGATTATGCTATTGATAAAATGTAATTCATAAATAATTTTTTATATTTTTTACTATTTTGAAAACTTTCTTGGATCTGATGAGCATTTGTTGTAATTTGGGCGATTCATTTTCAGAAATTGGTCGTGAAAAACTGTTATCCTCAGGAACAATTCCAGCTTTGTTATCTTGGTGTAAAACACTGTTAAATCTTCCAGAAAATCATTATTCTCCTGTGGTCTCTCTTGTTAGTACAGTTATACAACGTTGTTTGCCAGCTCGACCATTGCCAGTTAGAAAATTAAATAATCCTGTTACATTTACATTTTCAGAAAGTTTCTGTCAAAATGAATCTGATAGTTCAGGTAATTTTCTAGCATAAAATATTTATATTCCTTTATATATATATATATATATATATATATATATATATATATATGTACAATGTTTTATTTATTGTAATAATAAATGTTGATTAATATGACTAATTAAAATTGTATTTAAACTACAGTTATTTATTATCCTAAAATTAATAATATTGTGTTCTGACTGAATATAAAACTACAATTTGATATTTTTTATAAGTAAAATAATTTTGTATTAATTACATTTTTGATAGTTACTTTAAACATTCATGTATATTTCATGTTTGAAAAATTAGCATTTTTAATTTCATATAATGTGTTAAGTAAATCTTAGCAAAGAAAATGTTATCTTGAATTGCATTGCACAAACTGCTTGAAATCCTATAAGCATAAGAGTTAAAGTTTGACAAAATTATTTTACAATGAGTAAATATCTAGTTTAAATGTAAATTGTTTAATTGATATATGTATTTAAATAGCATAGTACTGTAAAATACAAGATCCACTAAATTCATATTAATTCAACAATTAAAAAACTGATTTCTGATTTATTTTGTATTTAATACTTCATATTTGTGCAAGATTGTCTCAGAAATCATAATACAAAATCAGTTATCAAAATTCGTACTAAAAAGAACCAGTAAATAGTCTAAATGTTAACTTATTGCAGAATCTATTTTCCATTGCAAAAAAGTGTAGAGAGTCAACATTACAACGAAAATGTCCTTCATTCATATGAATTTGATATTACAACCACAAAATTGAATGTTCTTATAAAATTTATAGGGAAAATCTAACAAAATGATTTCAATGACTACTAGAACAATAATATGAATTTTAAATATTATTTAATTAATATTTTATGTATGTGTACATGTCTGAGTGAGTTAGTTAAATCAAAAATTTATTCTGATAATTTCCATGCCTCTGTAATTTGTAAAAATATATAAATTGTAATGATTTTGCCAATCTTCTTATTATCTGACATATTCCCTTAATATACTCCCCAATTATTATTTTAATGTTATTTATTAAATAACATCTCTTATTTATAAAATGTTAACAATTTCAGATGGAAAAAACGATGATACTGTAAGCTTAGCATCTTCTAATTTATCCTCTGTTGATAGTGATACTGATTCTGATGAAGTAAAGTTAATTTTTTTTAATTTATCAACTATTTTTTTCTCATATATTATTTCTGATATTATTGAATCTCAAATTAATAATAAAATAGTGTTTTTATTTTGGTAAAGAATTTGCAATTATTATACATAAATATTTCCCATTTTTCTGCCTCTTCTTCTCAAATAAATTGTTTTGACGAATTATTAAACGGTAAAGAAAGGTAATTGAGTAGGATAATATATAATTAACTCTCATTAACTGAATTTTAAATCAATTATTCTATCATAAATTACTTTAATATTAGTGTGAAATAAATATGAAAGCATTTTTCATACCACAGTTTTGCAATTTATGTTATTCTCTGAAATTACTTTAGATGTTCTATAAAAATGAGTAGTGAGTTAAAAAATATTATGTAAATTAAATCAGAATATTTTCTACAGAAAAATAATAAATTTTTATGAGATTTCTATGAATATATATGAATGCAGCGTCACAAAGTGCTCCAGATTAGAGAAAAGTTGCAGAATCATCATTAAAATAACAAAAAATAATGATTCTTTTTATTAGTATGATTGCATTGGCTATGTAATTTCTTTTTGTGTCATATGGGAAGAAAAACCTCATGAAGACTTCATTGCTCACTTTAATTGTAAGGAATATTTTTTTCCTAATTGAAGTTATAAATGTCTTTTTTTATATTTCAAGCTTAAATTGCTTTAAAATACTGTCAGAAATGCGCAAAGAGACTTGTCAAATAAATTTATAAATATTTTAAACAAAATATAAAGACTATTGAAATAAATATCAGATCTGTTATAAAATTGTAGCACTAAAATTGAAAGTTCACCCAATAATGGAATCTTTTATTTTCTGCCTTTTGAAAAATTGTAATAGTGATGTGTTGGAAAAAAAAAAAAAAAAGAAAAAATGAAAGATTAGGATATTTGTGATATACTTCTCTGGAAAATAAATGATATACCCTGCAATATTGTAAACATAGTAATCAACAGCCTTTTATTTTCAATTATCAATTAAGTTATCTTTTCTACAGTTTTTACATTTTCTACAATTCATATTAAACATTATATAATTTACATTACATAAATTGATTTCTTAAAGAAAGTCGCAACTACAATTATTTTATCAAAAGAAAATAAATACATTTTACTTAACGAAGAAAAAAAAAAAAGATTGAATAGGAAGAAAATGTAATAATTAATTGTAAAATATTTATAATATCAAGATCAATAATTGATTTTTTTGAAACAAAAAATAAAATAGTTTTTTTTTTTTTTTTGTAAAGAATTTCTGGAATGTGGAGTACCCTGAATATTTCTTAAGATACCACTAATCATTTCCCTATTCATTAATATTATCATGTGCTAAAAGGAATTTGCATTTGGGATATCAGTGCTACTTCACAGTAGCATCTATGAATGGATAGTTAAAACATTTGAACATTTGCAAAATAAAAACTTATAATGAATTGCTTCCATATCCTTAATTATTTCAAAAAATACTTATTATGATAAGATAACACTTCCTAAGAAACAAATAAAAAATTAGATCAAGTAGTTTTCATGAATAATTTTATTAAAAAAAGATAACGAAATATCGTAATTAAAATTTTCTTTCATAAATAAGGAATATAACCTGTAAATTTTTTTTTTTTTTTTTTTTTTTTTTTTTTTTTTTTTTTTTTTTTTAAGAAATGAAGTGATTGCCTTATGGCATTTCATTGTTTCCAAACTGGCATCTGAATATTGTAGCTTTGTCTTTCAGTTCACAAGTTTGATTTCCTTCTTTGGATTTTTGTGGAGATTCGCAATCCGTTTAAAACTGTTACTCTCTGCCAATAAGCCTTTGTGTGTGAAAGGCCACCACAGGCTAAAAAAACTAACTAATCATGGAAAAGTTTACATTTTTTTTCTTTTATACTTGTGCATAAAAATATTCAAACTTAAAAGTTTGAATATTTTAAAAAATTGTATTGAAAGTGTTCTGTATAAAGAATGTTAGCCAAATATATTAGTTAATTATTATGAATTAAGCCCCTGATAATTCTTAATTTAAACAATTGTAATTTTTTTATTAAAATTAAGTTTTTTCCTTTGTAGGAATTGAGACCATGTGATATTTCTGAGACTCAATATGGAGATTCATTTGAACAATTTTCTTCCTTTTTTGATGAAATAAATGAATTTCATCCTCTTAAAGTATGCACAAATATATTTTTCTTTTTAAAAACTATTTTGCTGGTGCCATTATAGTATGTTGACAATTTTTTTATATATCATGTACTTGAAAAATAAATAAAGCCTATTTATTTAGTGATCGTAATAAAAATTATCCTTTAATTTTTTTAAAAAACAATAATTTTTAATTAAAAATTTTTAGAATTTTATTGTTAAAAATATTTTATAATATGTATATTAAAGTTTATAAACTACTTTTAGAAGGAAAACCAGTTTTTTTTCATTTCTCTTGCTTTGTTTGATATACTAAATTGTTAAAACATATTATTTTCTAAAATTGTTAAGACTTACTGGATTTTAAATTTTACCATAAAAAATAAACTATTGTTTCATACAAAAAGGAATATCCTTATAAACATTAAAATTTTCCTTGAAATTATTTCCAGCCACATTTTTCTGGTGAAGAAATCCAAACCAATTGCTTTAAAACAGTATTTTATGAAAAATTTGTTCCCTCAACTGTGATAGAATTTAAGGATATGAAACTGAATCCACTGATTCCAAAAGCTACTCCTCGACATTCCTTTGTACCTGTTAGAAAAGATATACAACGTAAACTGCGTAAACCTGTGAGTGATACAGCTCTTCATGTGAAAGATAAAGCTCAGAAGGCTACTTCATCTGCTCCTTCATGTGGACCAACAAATGGTGCAAAAGTACTTAAACGAGCTCCTTTTTCTGACACTAGCTGTGATACAAACACTAATGCAATTCCATCCACCAATTACAATAATGAAAAAATGTGCTGTTTAACAGATATCGAGAGATTTAATTTGATTGAAAGTGCAAAACAAGAACTGAAAAACCAACGGTTTCTTGACAGTATGTGTTACTCAGATGTATATCAAAAGCAAACTATGTCCATTATATCAATTTCACCAGTTATAAAACTTGCATATCCTGATTTTGTAAATTCTTTATCTAATTTGGAAAACGAAGTTCCACTTCTGAAACCAGATCATTTATTAATGAGGTAAAAAATATTTTTTGGTTTATATTTTTACTTTTGTTTTAAATTTCATTTGAGAAAATATTATCTTAAAAAAATTGAAAAAAAGAATTTAATATAATTTGTGACTAACACTTATCTTGTAAATTAAAATAAATATTTTTATCTTGTAATTCCTGTACCAATTAGTTATTTTAGTGAAATATAAATATCTTAAAAATCATCATGTAGATAATATTATTAGATAATTATATTACATAATGATAATAATTATCTAGAATTATATTAAAGATTAATAAAAGGATATTACATTATCGTTATTGAGTGTAAAATAATAATTTGATTTAAATGGCAGAACTATCTGTCATATCATTTTTTAGATTATGTGTATGGTATATTATAAGGAACATTATACCTTATATATTATCTAAAAAGTGATATGATATCATTATTAGATTACATCTAAAAATCAGATTTTAAAAGTGAAATATATTTAAAATCAATGATATGTATTAGATTCTTATGGATACTTTCAAATGTGCATTAATTTAATTTCTGCTAGCTGAATCAATTGCATTTTTAAACATTAAGAAAATTGATGTGCTAATTTTAAAACTAATAATTTTTCATGTTTGTGATAGTTAAAAGGTTAAAATTAATGGAGGAAATCAATGAAAAACTTAGGGTGCTTTAAGTTTTATGAAAGTCATTGATAATAATCAGTCATAATTGCTCTTTGGATAAAGCAAAATAGTATAGCTTATTTCCTTACTACTTATTATTTTTTCACCTGAAAATGTATCAAAATAAAGTATCTATAGTATAATTAGTTTCTTTGTATATTTTCCCCTTTAAAATTTTGTAGAGACATTATTTTGAAATTAAATTTTTGTTTTACAAATGTTCAATTTACAAATAAAACTAAAATAAGAACATTTTAAAATTAAGACATTTGTTAAAAATGTGCATGATTCTCTGTCTTCAGAATCACAAGTAAATAATATTATTTTTTTTTTTTTTTTTTTTTTTACTAAAATACATTTAATACATCACATGTGTTTAAATAATTATTTTAATTATATTCACTTTTAATTTGATAGGATTTAATACTATTGCACAAAATTGCCTTTTTTTTATTTTTTATTGTGATTTCAGGCTCAAAGCTATTTGTTTACTAATGAAATTTTTATAAAATTTTAAAATATTTTCATTTTATTCAATTTTTTATTTTACCGGAATTCTATTAGGTACATGAAAAACTATGTGCATTAACGTTCATTGATATAAATACAATAATATTTCTGCTTGATTCACTTTGTTTATTTTAACTCTGATCGTAAAATCTGTACTAGATACTTCTCATTCCTCAACATATTTTCTTGCTCTGTTGATGCCTATTAAACTCTACTTTATTTTACTGCATTTATATTTCATTTATTGAATTAAAATGTAGAAAATTGAAAAATCAGTTTTTAAATTTAGGAATTTAATTTAAAAAAATAAAAATAGTTCAAAAGCCAACTATTAAAATAAAATATGACAAATTATATGCAAAACTTCAAAATTTATCAGTTTGAATATATGTTTATCTATTAATAATTGAATTGATAAATATTTTATTAATTCAATTTTTATCACAAAAGTTATTTTTTCAGTCTTTAAATTATTTATAATCTAACGATTTTCAGTTTTTTACTATTTAAATTGTTAAGAGGATTAATATATTAAATTTAAACATTCAAAATATTCGCAATTATATTTATTTGTTTGTGATAAAAGAATGAAATATTTTGTCCTTATTCAATTATTATTTCAAATTAAAGAATAAATTGATTTATTAAATTTATTTTATTATTATAAATGATCATAAAATATTGTTATTATAACTTTCCAAATTCTTTTTTTATTAATTATTAAATGGATCATCAGAAATTATATGCTTTAAAATTTTAATGGATTTGACTGAAGCATTCTTTAGAAAACATCTGCAGTTAGAACTGAAATAAATATATTGCTTTTCACAGTCTTACTGCATGTTTGTAATAATTTACTTACAACTATTATCCATGTGTCTACTTTGAGTGTTTTAGTATCTAAACATGACTTTGTGACTATGTTTCAGTATTTAGATAGTATAGCTTTTACTTTTTGTAGGCAAAAAATTTATTACCATGCAGAAGAAATGGCCCAAGATGATGTTTTCTCTACAGAAATATATAATATTGACAATTTGTTATGTGAAAATGTATCAAATTCTAATCTGTTGTGTAATAAAGATAATATAAGGTAATTTTTTATTTTTATTGTTTAATTGTATTTAATAATAATGATGATGATTATAACATTTAAATCAATTGAGGAATCTTTTTTTTCCCCCCTCATCTTTTTTGCCTTTGGTGGTTTTTTTAAATAATGTTAAAGGAAAATGTAAATCAATAATTAAATGAATAAAAATTTTATTATTATAACTGACTTCGATTCGTAATTTATATTAAAATATTTGTTTACATTAAAAAACATTTAGTTCAGTATTACAGAATCCTATTATTTTACTATTTGGATGGTAGTTATTAATTTTTGATTGTATTTTTCTGGCAAGTTTTATTAATTATAATACGTTAGTGATTCAATTTATGTTGTTAAAAACATTTTTAAATAAAAAAATCATAAATGTATTTAAAAACATATTTTGTTTTGATTTTATATCTTGTATTTTTGCATGAAATAATGTTGGATTAAATTAGAAAAAAATTTTTTTAATTTACAAAATATTTTATGTGATGTTTTTTCATTTAATAGAATATTTCTTCATGTAATAAGAGTGAGTTTTTTCCTTGATGGTTGATTCATTAACTTTTTAATAAGCTTATAGAAAGCTTTATTTCTAAAAATGATTTTCTTCATTTGTATAAATTAATGAAAAGTTAATTATCATCACTGTTATTGATAACATTATAATTACTATTTGAAAGAAATGTTACTATTATTTGTTTTTGTGTTTATTAAAAACACTTTTATTATTGTTTGTAAAATATTCCCTTAGGTTATTCTTTAATTCAACCTATTAATTATTATAAAAATTTTAAAAAAAATTCTTACTTTTCCTTTACATTTTCTTAGAATTTATTCCGAACAAAATTTTGAGCATTTGCAGTTTGAATCAAGATTTGAAAGTGGAAATTTACGAAAAGTCTTCTGGGTTAGTATGATTAATAAATTAAGAAAATTTTATTTATCATGCATGAAATTAATTAATTAATGATTATTCAGTTGTTCATGAAAAATTCTTTTCAAAAAAATTAAACTTTTTAAAGATTTTTGTATTTTTTTGTTGAAACATTATAAATTTCAACCAAAAAATAGCTGTTTTAAAATTTTGCCTTACATTTTTTATTTGTGGTAAAGACTGAAAACTATTTGTATCTTAATAAATATGTTAATTTTTGCAATTTTTTTTACTCCACATTATAGTTTGAGACAAATAAACTTGCTAATGTGCTAATTAATTCTTAAAAATTAATTCTTTAATAAATTAATTATTTCAGCCGATAGAAATTTTATTGATTACAAATTATATATATATATATATATATATAGTTGTGAATCTGATACAGTTTCAGT
>JAPDSC010064016.1:0-37087 GCA_026290005.1 Latrodectus geometricus
TTTTTTTCCATCTACATTTATTCATATTACTAAAAAGAATTACATTTATAAAACCATCTTTGCACACACATAATAACGAGAAACAAAAGAAATGACAATGGTATTTTTTCTCCACTTTGCAGTTTCCTGTTCTTCGAGGGATGACAGAAAAATTAAAGATTCTTGGACAATAAAAATAATGTTAATAAATGAATGGTTTCAGCTAAAAATTATGAGTAGGGCTATTTTTACCAACACCGACAGTTGAAAAAATTGGGGGAAAAAAGATATGACAAAACATAAGGAGCTTCATTACGTTAAAGCTTAATTGTGGTAAAGTCAAAAGAATTTTGGTCATCATTTTCAACTGAAAAAAAGAAATGTAAAGAAACAAAAGCGTAATTATTCTCTTCTTGACAAAATCATTCAAGATATGTTCTATGTTTCATCATAAATCTTTTTTTTTTCTCCCACACTGCATTCACAATATCATGTCATTTTTCAACATTTAACTTTGGCAAAAATGTAGTAAAATACGTTATTCTGTTGTTTATAAAAAGAGTAATTTTAAACTTACATTAAAATATTTTCTATTAAAATAAATTTGCTTTTAATTTAGTTTTATCTCTATTGCTTTATTTTATTCATTTTGAAGAATAATTTGTAAAAATATTTTAAAATATAAAATAATATAAAAATTTATATTTGTTTTTAATTCTTATAAAAATAAGCAATTTAATGACAGTAAAGCACTTTTAAATTTATAGTATTAAAAAAATATTTAATTTTACAATTTTCAATAATTTATTATATATTAATAATGAGTTTTAAAACTTTGTCTGAGAACATTATACTTTCTAGTAGGTACTTTGTAGGAAACTTATGAAAAATGCATTTTTTAATAACCAATTTATGAAAATATTATTTTTTAAATTATTAATTAAATTCACAAATTCATTAGAGTTCTTAAATGTTTTTAAAAATTATAGAAAATCTATGCAAAAAAGTTTTCAAATATATTTTTTGTTAAAAACTTCTTAGAATAATTTAGTTTTAAAGAACGTGAGTTTTCTTATATGGAAAATAGAATGTAAAGAATATTCAATATAAGATACTTTCTATAAATTTGTAATTTATATTTTTGTAGCGATGGTGATAGACCACAGTGCACAGTATAAACAATTTCTAAACTTCCTGTTACATTATAAAATAGTTTCCAATAGTTTTTTGATCTTTTGTATTTGTATCAGTTCTAAATGTTGAAAATCTGAAGGATCATTATTCCTCAAGCATGTTCGACATATGGAGTACTTTCAGTCCATTATAATAAATGACATTTATAATTAGCCTTGGAATATTTCAACAACAGGCTAACCATTTAAAACTTGATTTGGCTTGATTTATTTGCTCGTGTATGTAATGTGAACGCAAAGGAAAATTTTCTCTCATACGAAGATGATCTGTCACTATTAATAATGTTAAGTGAATTCCATACATTTTCACCTAATTTGGTATCTAATGAACGGATAATCACGAACGATTGAACAGACTGACGGAGCTTTAATCCTTCAACTGTCAGATTTAAAGTTAAACCAAGTAAACATCCTTTACAGAAATGGCATCTAAATAACATACCACGACTTAACCTGGTAGAATGCAGAATTATTTTAATTTATCTAGATTTTATTTAAATAAAATATGTATGATTAGTGGAAAATTAGAAATATAATAAATAATTTCTTACATTAACACAGCAAAAGTTATATATATATATATATATATATATATATATATATATATATATATCGATGGAAAATGAAAATTTATTTAAATTTCAAGATTAAGAGTGCGTCTCTTAAGCTGGCAGCTTATATCAATCTTCTCCTGTTGGATAGTAATCAAAGATTTCATTTGTGTTACTATGTTACTAGTAATAGTCAAATCATATTACTTAACTTAATTTACGAATATATTTTTCTCTTCAAAAGATTTCACTTCTCCGATTAATTATTATCATTAATCACTATTAAGAATACTTTTGGATTTCATGTCCATATATTCTAGGCGATGTATTATAGCTCTTTGAGACGTACAAATGTCACAATTAAATATTTTGATTGTGATATAAGTTTGAAGTGTTACTGTTGACTATAAAGAGGAGGACTATGTCCTAGCGGCAGTATTGTTTGTATTAGCCAGGAACTGTACATCTCTGTTAAAATATTCATCTAATTTATTAATTGATTTCTAAATTGCTAATAGATTAAAAAAATGTTCTTTTTATGAGTGAAGTTAGCATCAATCTTAAAAATTTAATTCGTTGATTACCTAATACCTTGGAATCAGTTTGTAAAATTTTGATAGGTTTCTTGTATCATATTGTTGATGAACTGCTTTATTGCAAATTAATGTGATTGTTATATATTAACATTTGTGATTGTTAATTATTAAGTCAAAATAACAATCGAAATTTATTTCTCAAGAATATATTTCATTTTTTCTTTTTTTTATTAACACTATCTTTCAATGGGTATATTATATTATGACTGGTTAAAATTATTTATGATAATTTTTTATCTTAAATAAATCTGCATTAAAATTTTAGTTCTGTTTCAAATGAATTTTTTTAGAGAAAAAAGTATTGAATTAAGTTAATTTTTAATTTAAACAAGTATTTTTTGCATACAATGATAATTATTATTCAAAAATAACATTACTTTTGCTGAATATATTTTTTTACATAATATTTAATATCCTAAATATTTGTATAAAATTGGCTGACTTGTAAAGATTATTCAGTCTTGCAAATATATTGAAATATTACATAAATATTTATTTAAGACTCAATATCTACTAGGAGAATTTAAATAAACAAAAATTTGTACTTCATAAAACATTTCAATCTAGTTAAAGGGTAAAAGTATTAACAATTTTATGAATAGGCCTTATATGTCAAGATACAAGAAAATTGAGAGAAATTGGGTAAAATTAAGTCAATTTAATTAAGAATTTGCTATATATATATATATATATATATATATATATATATATAATAAATTAAATAAATTTAAAATATATAAATACTAGCTATATAATTAATCTGATACTTTTTGTTAAGCAAGAAGCAAAATACATATTTAAAAATATGTATAGAAGTTTTATCATTTTTTTTAAATACTGTAACTCTGAGACCAATTAAAAAGTATTTCTCTAAAGTCAATTTAGTTAATAATGATATTTATAGCAAATTTAGATTGAGATACACAGTTAAAATGTATTATTACTAAAACTTTCCCCAACTCGAACAATTGATTTTGAAACACGAAACTATTAAATACAGACCTTTACCGGGAAAGCTGATTAATCTTAATTTAATTAAAGAAACCACATGGAGGGCAGAAATGACAAACAGAGACAGAACACTGTTTGGAAAAGGAGGCCAAAACTCCCCCATCAAAAGCTACTTTTCCCAAATCTGCTTAACAGAAATGATTATTTAATCCGTTTCCTAGACTCTAATCTTACTTTATAGGAGCGTAAGGAGATTTAAATGGAATTCTCTGGAATGACTACTCTGACTGACATAGCTGGGAGGGCTTGATATTTACTGGATAGGAACTGGATAAATTAGGAATCGCGAAACCGAATGATCAGTAAATCTTTAGTAATAATTCAAAGGATTTTCGGCTTCTTACCCCATAACGCATGAGATTTTTGTTCCGGAATCTGCAGATGCAAATGCTGATTCAACTCATTCACAGTAATGACAGTCGTAATTTTAAAATAAACGATATAATCAGCAGAATTCAGGTTAATATTTAATGATTCTCATTGCGTAATTAATCGTTAATTTTCTGCTCTATTCAAAGTTACTTTCGATTATTTGTATCCTTCATACATAACCTTCTAATTAGAGGTATTTTGATTTATTTAGTTTTTTTTTTTTAATTTCAATTCATGTTTACTGTCATGTCTTTAAGCATGGTGCTATTTTATATGGAAGTTTTATTCAAACAATAAAAATTGAAATTGATTAGAATAATTTATATAAACTAATAAAATCTGTTACTTTGCACACGTAGAATGAATAAATTGCAGCATTAATTGAAGAATAGGATATTATAAGAAAAACCTAGTTAGTTAAGCAAAGATAGCAAAATTGTAGCGCAAATTTGAAATATTTTATAAGGGGTCTATTACCAAACACTCGAAAATAGTTTACATTTATTTTTCACAACGTATTTTTCCATGAGTTTGTTTATTGTTGAAGCAGGGCATCATGCACTTTTAACTTTTGAAGGTTGAATACCTATGAGTTTTAGAGTTCTTATTCACTTAAATAATGTTTATTTATATTTTCCATTTATATTATATCATATTATTAAAATGAAAGTTGTGTTTCAGTGGTAAAAGTTTTTACTTATTATTTAATAAATTTCATTAATTGTTCATTAATGTTTTCATCTAATTCATTAATGTTTCCAAGACATGTTTTCTACAGAATTTTCTTTACACCTTTTAAATCTATCATACATCCGACATCTTTGGAAGCGGTATATAGGTTCATAATGCGTATTAAGTTTGTCGCTGTACATATAGAAACCCCACAGATAACAACACTATAGACATTCAATAATCCCCAGAAGTTGTCAGTACAGTTATCTTAATAGACTACCGATGTCATAGATATAGTTTTAAAAAGTTAATACTGTGATAATTTTACTTGAGTTAAAATTATATTATAGAACTACTGTAGCTGTCATCATGTAGTTACATATGCAAATTTTGTACAAGTTTATTTTAAATTTTGTATTTCTGTAGTTATTTTTAGTACATACATTCTTCGTTGTACATAAATAGTATCGTACCGTAAAATGATATTTTATGCAGAGTTTTATGGAACAACGCGTGCTAATCTTCATAAAAATTTATAGGATTTAAACTGACTAAAGGTGGAGAAAATTGTCATGTTATAAATCCATTTTAGATTTCCCTTGACATCACACTTACACTTCTAAATATGTTCTCTTATTATTTTAATGACATTTAGTTATACATGCTTATTTGCATTCCTATGTACTTTTAAGTATATGTACACTAGAATTTATGAGATTTGAATTTATTTTCTAATTTAGGCAAAAGTTTCTCACAGAATATTATTATTAGGAAATAATTTTGTAATTTAAATTTCTTTTGTTAATTTTCAGAGATTTGAAAATGTAGCTTTATTACAAATGAAATTTTAATTTATGTATATGAGAAATTTTATAGATACATTTTATAATTTAATCAAAAGTTTCTCAAAGAACATTATTATTTTAAATAAATTCATAAACTTAAATTATTATTGTTAATTTGCAAAGATAAGAAAAATTATATTTGAATAAATAATATTTTTTATGATTTTTCATTGCAAGGTATATTTTAATGGTCTTCAGTAGTTTGCGAATTATTCAAATATAATTGCAAACTTAAATCGAAAATAAGCCCCTTCTCATCACGGAAGATCTGAAAATTCAAGATAAAAATAATTTAAACCTGTTTAATTTCTGCCGCCGCTACAGGAAATGTGAAGATATCGAAATTTCGTTTGAGGAATTTCCATACATGCATAAACATAGCTCATCTTCCAGAGAGATTCCGCTGTTGTTCCAACTGACACAGAAGGTCCAGAATCATCTTTTCCAAGAGAATCACTCCTCTTCCACCTTCTTCGAGCTTTAATCTCAATTCATCAGGCGAAGCTTTCGTCCAGAGATCAATAACTCTTCGAACGTTAAAAGGGCCTCGTAAGTCGCACGCGGCATTCCAATTGCTTCAAGTGCTTCAATCAGCGGCACACTTTTAAAAGGGGATCGTCTTCGTACTCTTTGGGGAACACGAGTAAGACACGGGAAGAATACTTTTAAAGATAAAGTTCGGCCTCTCTAAGGAAACTATTTGATTACAATTGTTCCTTCTTATCTGACTTGGGTGCTCTAAGATGAGTTGTTCGAAATGTATTATTGTTATAAAGTTGTTTTCCTTTTTACTTCGATGTTCATTACTAATAAATATGGACTGAGGAATATATTTTGAATAAACATATCCTCTAGTTTTTGTTATGCATGAGCTTTCCAAACTCGGAAAAGTATTTTGCATACTGTACATAAGTACAATTTCTACATTTAAATATTTTATCTTAAGTAAATGCATGATTTTTTTAACAACACAAGAATTCTTTCACTTAACAGTTAATCAAACATAGGCTATATTTTTACATTTTTTAACATAGGCTAACATTCAATATCTATCCTTTCTTCTATCTTATGTGCATTGTTTTGGTATAATTATTCTTTTTTAGTTTTACAATACTTATTAATATGTTGGTTTGAATAAAATTATTTTAAATGTTTCTTTGTTGAAAGTGAAGTTGTATTTTTGAATCGTAATGAAATACTAATTGTAAGAATATTTTCTTTTTAATTGCTTTTTTGATTACATATTTTAGTAATCTATCACAACTTTTGTAAAATTTGTACATATACATGCAATTTCATTAAATTTATTTTGCAGAAAAATAACTATAACTTTTTTAAGAAATATATGATAGAAAAATTTAAACATATTTACTAAAACTTTGTTAAAATATTTTCAGTATTATTAATTGCTTTGTCCACTAAAAAGGGGTAAAATATTCAATTATAAATTGTAATAAAACTTCATTAAAGTTTAATCTCATTTCATACATGAAAAATATTCTATTCATGTGTTCTTGCATTTTTATAATGTTGAAAATTTCAAAAATATTTTTTCATATTATGAATTCGGCATTATAATTACTCATTTAAATATGATTTGAATTTCCAAACTTCATATTTCTTACTCTATATTCAACAGTAAAGATGCCCATGTAAAAACAAAAAGGGGAAAAAAATACTACGCCTTCAAATTTACTAATCTTTTTTTTATTCCCAAATTTTATGAAATAAATTTATTTATTCATCACTTAATAGTGAAATTAGGGAATACTATAATATTATTATTTGAAGTATTTATATTATATGTATAATTATATGATGATAAAATACAATCATAACTATTTGAAAGAATTTCCAATTTTTTAATTTGTAGTACAGCAGAAAAAATATGTTTATAAATTCTAAAATTAATTTTAAGCATTTTAGAACTAAATTTAAAGATAAAGTACCTATGCATTCCTTTTTACTTTTTTTCCAACAAATACTTGACTTTTATGAGGAAAATTGTTGGAAGAATAACGTATTAATTTTAATCTTAATATTTTTTAATAAATCTTACTTAAAATATTTTATAACTCACTCATGAATTTCAAAAATAAATAATAGAAAGTATACATACTATATTTAATGATAAAACTCTTATCTATGAACATTTTATAATAAGCTGTTTTAATTTCACTGTATTTATGGAATATTATAAAAAAATCATGAAATCCTAAATAATATTAAGTAAATCAAATTAATTAATTTAAAAACAATTTAGCTTTTAAAAACAATCTATTTATCATAACTTTAAAAAAAGATGTTTTAATTTTTTATGCAAATCAAGAACAATTATTACAAGTAGGGAAAGCGATATTTAGATTTGTGCTTTATTTTCTGACGAATATTTTTGATGGGACATAAAAATCACTGTACAAAAATAAACTTGGAGCATGTCTTAAATTAATTTAAAGAAATCGAATAAGAGTTATTCGGAAAATAGCCTATGAGAAAATTTTAATTAATACGTAAAAGCTTTATGTAAAATAAATAAATAAGTAAAAAAAAATTAAAGGGTGTAAAAATGTAAACGTTTTTACGTAAGCTTAATGGACTTATAAATTTTAAAGTTTATAAAAAAACTAAATGAAAAGTAAAATAATACACAATGTTTGCAAATAAATCAATCTACACTTGTTTCAAAATAGCCATAAAAATATATTATGTAATAAGTCCCATTTGTAATTGCCTCATATTTGATTCTAACGTGTCAAATGCTCATAATTTTTTTCATTCTAAAAATACTGTAAAATACAATTATGTAATCACTTAAGTTTAATCTAATCCATCTAAACTTACAAAACGATCAGTTTAAAGAATTCAAATCAAAATATATTAGGCATATATAATATTGCCTATATAATATAATATTGCCTAAATAAGACAATCATATTGATTGTCTTATTTACTATGATTTTATAACTATTTTTTATTACGAAAATTCATGATAAATCCTCACTATACTAATGTCTCATAAAACAGAACATTTACTAATATAACTGAATTTTAATGTAAAAGAAATATATAAGTAATTGTGATATTGTTAGTTCAAATGATTTTCTTTCTCGTATTAATTATATTATTTATAAAATCGACAATGCTTAGATGTTCGTATTTAAAAAAAAAAAAAAAAAAAAAAAAAAAAAAAAAAAAAAAAAAAAAAAATTCGATGACATAAGATATCCATCGATAAATATACAAATTTATTTCACATTACAGACATCAAAGTAATCATTATGTCATGGATAAATATTTTACATTATAAAATTATTTAACTCACTTTTTAACGCTTTATTACAATTTTTCTAGTGTACAGCTAGAGAAACATTTTTCTTTAGAAAATTATTTTGAAAGAAATATTAATCAATTAATTCCTTATATTTAAATTCACCAGAAATATTTAGTCCCACGAGAGTCAACAAATGTCGACAATATCTCACTAAAAGCTTGCAAAAAATAAATTAACTCCATCTAACTCTTACATAACAGAAAATGTATTGATTATAAAAATGAAAGTAATAATCAAAATAGGCAAACATTAAAAATATAAATCAAATGTTGAAATGAACTTAAAAAAGGCAGGGTCTAAATTGGATATGATAAATAAAAATAAAAACAGGAGCACACACATGAAATTTTTGACTTTGAATGTAATAAGCCATTTATATCTTTTATTATATTTACAACAATGAACTTCAAAGCAAGAATCTTTCTCATTTGAGAATATTTTGACACTACTTTTCTTCAAAACAACTAAAAAATGTGACTTAATGCATATCAAATCAAAGTAACGGAAACCGAATTTCCAACAGATACTCATGGGACACATGAATATCGATCATTGGTGCCTTTTACAGTATTTGCCTTTCTACCTTTAAGCTCTGTAAAAAAAACAAAACAAACTAGAAAACCATAAGCGTTTTCTGTAACAAATCGTTTCTAATATATATAAATATATCTGTATATGCATATATGTTGTTATAATATCCGTTTCTTACAACATCGACGCCTTAAGGGAAATCACTTAGGTACGCATTACTCAGAAAAAATGCTGAATTCGAGAAAAAATAAATTCACATGCAAACGATTTTATATATCTTGCATGTATTTTAAACCACAATTTATTCAGCTTACTTTTGGGAAATGTGAGCTACTTGTCATCGTAATCTTTCTAAAGTTTTTTTTCATCGAACAAATGCTTCAATTGGTTCTTGCTTTTTCGCATGAAATGATTTTTTAGGAACACAGTTCTTATGAAGACTTAGAGGATGTCTTGCTATTTTCAAAATTTCTTCCTAGATATTGTTTTAAATATATGTTTCTCACATTTTTTCAAGATTTTTAGAATATTATTATTAGAATTGTATTATTTTTAGAATTGTTAAAAAGAATTATGGATTTGCCTTTATTTTTTACATTTTGTAATGCTCAGAATTTACAAAAGTAAATGCATATGTTTACGATTGTATTTTCATATGTTTATAACAAATTGAATTTGACACAATATGAAATTATGTTTAATTTACTTACCATTGAAAATTTTATTCTTTTTTGTTTCGTGATACAATATTTTATAAAGCAGAAACATTTTTAAGAAAAGAAGTAGGTATATATTTTATATAAAATTACCGATAGATTAACTATAAATACCACTGTGAGTATTAAATTATGATTTTTACTCAAGCATGATTTTTCACTTATAAGTTTACTAACTATATATTTTAACTATACATTAAAGAATTCAGTTAATTATTAGTGTTTTTTAATTAAACTTATTACTTCAAACCAATTTTTATTATTATTTGTAGTATTTTTTTTCCAAAAAAAAGAATTTACGTATTCATTACATTCATTATCAAATTTTCATCGAATGTTTTTATTTTCGTCGAACATTTTAGAATTTACTATTAAAATGTTTATTATTAAAACAAACATTTTAATAATAAATTCTATTTCTTTGAAAATTTCTCAGAAGATAAATATGAATTTTTCCCAAATTATCGATTCATATTATGATGAATAACCATTTTTTTAAAAACAAATTTATAATATCGATTCATTTACCATCACGAATTTATTCTAATTTGGTCCCTAAGGAACAGATGTCTGTTAAAGAATATTTTTGATTTTCTGAAACAGCAAACATACGCTATATTGCTTTCTATGATAAGGGTTGAAACCCATTATTGTTGTTATATCACTACAGACAAATTACAAAACATCATCTGACATGTAATGAGATAAGTTCCTTTGCAAATTTTCTACGAAATGTTTTCATATAAACAATATAATTTGTTGAAAATGCAGTTCTCCTACACTAAATGTAGACTTCCTCAACCTATTTCCACAATCAGATGTCTAATAAAAAATTTCTAATGCACCTCTTCATTAATTCATCTATGCATCACAACAACTTCACTAATGCATAGTATAATCTAGGCATACATGTATTTTGGATTAATAATAGAAGGGATATGCAAATGTTTCTCTATAATATATAAGTATTTGTCTTTTCGTATATATAGATTGACTGTTTTTTCTAGTAATCTCAGATATTTATATAAAAGTCTGTTTTTCTTACTATCCATAACATGAAATGATTGTATAGAAACGTTTTAGAATCACCCAACATTTTTTTATAAATTAATCTTTAATTCCATTTTAATTTTAAAGTCAAACTTTATACATAAGGTGTATTTCTTAGACATTTGTAGCATCTTAGTCAACAGACTTGGTGTAACATCTTAGAGTCATTTTTATTCATTTAAATTCTTTTAAAACACTATCAATAATGTTGTAATAATATATTTATTGATATAGACTTATAAGAATTATTTGTTAGGAATCAGTTAAATATTTTTGTATCATTTATAAATTTGTTAATTTCACTAAGTAGCTATTTACTCAAGTTTATTTATTGCTGTATATCACTTGTAAGATGTATTTAGAAAAATAATTAAATCTGTATATAAAGTTTATAATATGGAAAGACGAATACTATACTAGATTTTTTTATTTAAATACGTAAGTAGTTTTAAAGTGTAATTTGTTATTAAGTAGCAAAATTTGGCATGTTTTTCTACACTTAAATTAATTGAATTGAACTATTAAAATCTTATTTACATATCATAATAATTTTACTGTTGTAATCCATTTATTATTCCTATCAAATTTCTATCATTTTAATATTTGAGAGGATGTGGTCATCATTCCCTATAATAATATCTTTCTGTTGGAAAAGTTTACCTATAGGCTACACATAAATTAATGAACTCATTTAAAGGAATACATGGTAAAAAATAAGAACTATAAAATAAGAACATTCACATAAACCTGGAGTTTAAAGTTCAATTAAATAATTTTTTACTTAATATAATTGCCTATAACTGTTACAGCTACAAGAAAAATCTGCATCGTTATACATCAATATGTTTTTGTGTTTATATATTATCACAAAAACATATTTTTTGCTGAATATCACTATTTACTTAAAATATTTTCCATACAAATTGCTAAACATTTATAACACATAATGTTTAGTAATTTACTTACATTGTATGCTTTAAGACATAGCAAACACACCTTACCTTTCTTAAATCAAAATCGTCGAGCTTAATTAATTTAAGAGATAATTCTTAAACGTTAAAATCATAATATTTCCTAATATTAGAGCAAACAATGAATTTTATGCGACGAAAATAATTGGAAATCAATGGTATGCATTATTTTGAATTTAAATGAATAATCTAACAAATATTTGAGAAGTTATTTTATCAAAACATCTAAAATAATTGCAATTTCCTCTAATATGGTTTTTCTTTGATTTAAAAGTATTAGAAAATAAAGCCTTTTTCGCATTTTTATTTCAAAAAAGATGCTTCAAAATGGTCATACCATTTCAAATCGTTCCATTATAACAGACATTCCTTTTAAAATAATGGATTATTTAAATATTCAAATCAGAAAAATAGACAGATAAATGGCTCAACTATTCTTTAAGGTATTGCCCCTGAAAAGAAAAGAAAAAAAAAAAAAACGGTTTAATCTCTACTGTGTCTCACCAAGTCGATGTGATTATTGAGCGGATTCGAAAACCGATTTTTCCCCATTTAGGGAGATTGTTTACTCAACAACAACGGAGCCTTATATTTAGTAGACTAACAGAGAAAAAACGAACTCACTTAGTATAATTGGAGGATTTGTGTAATTGTGTTTAGAATCAAATCAATAATACAAATTATATGGTACTTATAGTGCGTGTCGTTGCAGTATGCGCATTTTGATTAACAGATGCATTTTGTGATAATTCAAAAAGGGTTTCCAAAACCAACTTTAGTCTTATAGTTGTTTCTATTAGTGCATCTCCAAACTATATCATCTAACATCAACGTACATGTTTTCAGGATTATGTTCAGTATGAGTTATGAGAGCAAAATTGGTTTCTGTAAGTAGTTTCTGAACGTGAGTTCATTACAGAAAGCCACAAATTAGATCGATCGTGTCTTTTGTTTTCTTTTACACAACCATAACTCAATATGTTTTTTTTATCTAATAATTGATTACTAAAGCCCCAATTGCTGTTGATTAGAATGAGTCTGAAATTTATACATTTATTTGTTTTCTATATTATTTTTGTACAATTCTTTATGGATTTATTTTATTAATTAATGGATTATAAGCCATTTTTATGCTTTGAAATTTAATTGAGAAAGAAATAGTGAATATTGAGAATGAAAAGTCTCTTCGAAAGTTCGAGTATATAATGAAAAAACAATGACTATTTTTTAAGTATATCAATTTATGGAATAACTTAATATTTGTTAATATGTATTTTTTATTAATATAAATTTTAAATAAGCATGGTATGTATAAACGCCCTCCTAATGCATATCGTGTAAGAATATTATAATTAATAATGTTTGAAATTAGTTTTTGTAATTACAAATTTCAAATCATTCTCAAACAACCCACGAAATAAAACAATTGTTCTAAAAATCTATTAAATTAGGCAGAGGTTTGAATGCGTATCAATTTCCTTAGTTAGAGCATAAAGAATGGCAAAGTTTCAAGGACAACTTTAAACTAAAACAGGATAAAAATTAAAACGTCTAAAGAAATGCAAATATTGTTTAAATGTTCATATAATTAAATGAGGAATTAGCTTAAAAATAATGAAAGAACAACAAATACGGCTATTTTGTTTGTTATAAGGGAAAAATGGTCAATCCATAAACTACCTTACAGTTAAATCAATCTTGGTTCTGATAAAGCTCAATTAAAGTAATTAACAAACAAATTTTGTTGAGAATTTTAGCGATAGTTAATAAAATAATCTAAGTGGGGAAGTCAAAGAAGGAAAAAAAAACAAAACTAATTGACCAATGCATTGTATTATATTAAGCAATATAATACGAATAACCCGAATTATGCTTTACTTTTGTAAGAACTGTTTTATTTCATTATTTTGTTTTAATAAAAGTGTACTTTAAGAATTTTTTTTGGAAGACAATCACTTCTCAAATAACAAAACATGAATTCCTAGTTATTATAACTGAAATATCATTACAGTAAAATAACTATAATGATTCTTAAAGATCAAATTTCAATGAAAATGCCTAATTTTTTAATATGAGTATCTGGTAAAATAAGTTAATAAAACTTTAGTATTTTTGTAAGAATTGTAAATTTCTATAAACGTTTATTGTGATGATCATTGCAATATTAGACTATTTACTCTTGTGCGTTCTCTTATATTTATTTAACCAATGATTTTAATTTTACTGGGTCAATTACTTTTAAAATTTTCCAAGTTAATATAGGTATGATGTAAATATTTTACATAAATATTTTTAATATCTCCAAAATCTTACTGACGTTTTACTCCCTGAACATTTTACTCAGAGAATAATGAAACTAAACAATAGATTTTAAAAGATTCAATAAATTAGAGCTTTTTATTATCCCTATTTCCCTTGAAATAAAATTTGTTTCATTACAGCAGCTGTGTGTTTTTGTGTCTGTTAATGTTATCTAATTTTCAAGTATAATCTATCATGATATTAAAATTGCTTAGGAACCAAAAAATAAGGGTGAAGATTTTTTATTTAAAATGTTTATTTTTTTGTGTAAAAGCACAAACTTAGAATAAAATATTACTTCTCTCATCAAAACTAAAATAGTTAAGTGTTTAATCATTTATCATTTAAAAATAGGAATTATAATTCTGAGAAAATGTATTGAATGTAGCAGCAGTCAATTCTAACAAATGTTTACTATCAGTAATTAAAGTTTATGATGAAGTACTTCGAATATAGTGATATCTCACGAGTTTTCAAAAATTACTATAGGCAATTAGTAAAATATTGTTTGAATTATGAATTTTTTAATTCCTTAACAGTTCATTTAAGTATTGCGATTAAGATCATGATTGACAATATAAACTAAGATTAGGTTCTATTTTATGCAAAAATAAGTTATATCAATTAAGACAATAAGAGTATTTTATAATTTCAATATTTCTTGTAGAAGTAATTGACTTAAACATTTTTTCATATATTTATATCATGAATCTAATATTGAAGTAAGGATCAATTAATATTTAAAAAAGAAATAAAATAAATTTTTGTACATTATTAAAATTGATATTTCTGATAAATCTTTGTAAGAGTTAAATCTATAAGCCAATATTTTTGATAAAATTAAAATATAATTCCCCAATTAATAAAAAAATATAATTATTTTTAGCTACAAAAAAATTTTTCCTACGATAGTCATGGAATAATTATAAAAATTCCATTAATACTACGATTACAAAGAATTCCTTTTCTAAAATAATTAACCATCACTTTAAAAGAAAATGTTTTTGAAATATTTAATGAAAACACAATTTGTAAAGTCTTTCACTGCAATAAAAACAAAATTAAATATTTTAAAAGATTTTAATTTTTTAAGATTTTAAATCGTGTCCTAAAAAATAAATTTCATTTTAAAGAGAAAAAAATAGAATTATTTTTTAAACACTGTTCTTATATTTGTGTTTGACATTTTTTTATATTATTTATATTATTTTTCTTTTAAATATTGCTATGTTTTATACATTTTATTTTCGTAGAATTTTCTTTCTTTAAATTCTGTAATAAGTTTTTCATTTTCAATAGTAATAAAAGAGATCTAATTTTAATGAATAATTAAGTAATATAAACAAATATTTAAAGTAATTAATTAAATGCTCTTACAATTCTAACTATTTTCATTATGTACTTATTTTTTCTGTCTGCTAAATTTATTCAATTACAAATATTGTTGGATTTAGCTCCTAAATTTAAAATTTGGCTTGGATTTTTGTTTTACACAAAAGATCATTAAAAAGACTGACATCGCTTAATGATATTGTAACTTATATCGCTTAATATATATCATTTGATATAATTGATATCGCTTATTTGTTTGGTTGATTCTTATAAAGTCACTTCCACACACTAATTTGAAATTTTTAGTAACATAAAATCTTACCTTAATTGATTAAGTTTAGTAATATTAGTCTGATAAAAATACTTTCAAAGTTATGCTTTTATTAATATTAAATGTTTTAATTAAATATGTAGTAAAAGTATCAAATTTTTATTATTTTATTATCAAATATAATATTTATTATGTCTTAAATTCTAACGTATTCCAAACGTTTTGATAGTAATAATTACAACTTAATATGTTTTAATTCAATGTGTTTTATGAAATTTATTAAATTGTCTTAGTTTAAAAATTTCATATCAATAACATAATAAGAATTTAAGAACATAAGCTTGATTAAATTGTATTTTAATTTCAAACAGTTTGAGTTTATTGAGATAAATAATTTGGAAATAATTTACAAGTAGCCTCAAGTAACTTCACATAATGTTATACATCAGGATGAATCAAACAATTATTATTTTCTGTTTCTGATCATATAACCGTACTTTTTTATATTAAGAGTACGTAACTAATTTTATATTTATATTTCGAGTTTTTAATTTTTATCTCGAGTAATTTTGAACTTTTTGATATATATGTTCGTTTCTAAGGTTAAATTTGCGAAATTTTACGGATGTTGAAATTTGTCCTCTCCAGGTCATTTGAATTTTAGCTACAATCAAATTTTTCAAGACATTTCCATATACCAGAATATAAAATTTTCCGAAATATGATAAAATAAAATAAACTTATATTATCAACAATTTCATCTGCAAATAAAAGTTTTTTCTATCTAAGCTCTTTTTAATGTTAAAAAGCAGCCAATAATCTTATATTAGTAGATCAGATTTTTTGTCGAATTGATTAAAAAAATTTAAATATGAAACTTGCTGAATGAGATGCATTATACTGAATTGATTTTTAAAATTGTTCTCTTCAGTAATTTCTGGAATACATTTAATTAATGATCCAATTAACTGATTATTTATGGATTAACCGATGGATTTGATTGATTATAAGCCGCTAAAGAAAACGACATAAATAATGTTTTCATAGCATGTTAGCTTTACACAATTAAAGAAGATGCATCATCTTCAAATTTTTACTTTATTGACGTATTCTAACATAAAAAAAGGTTACCCAACCTCCATCACCAATTATGTTTATGATATAAAGCTGTTGCCACCATCTTTAAATAATTTATATGTTTCTTTACTGGATCTGACACTCTTCTATTTTTGTTTTTCTCAATTAAATTCAGAGAAACAAATTGAAAATTATTTTTTCATAAGCAATTAATCATGTAAAAATTTGTGCATAATGTCAGATTCAATGTTGAAGGCTTTCTGTTTAATTTAGTGAGTGCTATGATTAAAACAATATTTTGCGTATGAAGTTTACATTATCCAGTATTATTTTATTCCGATGTATTTTTCTTTCTGGAAAGACCTACAGTTTCTATGCAATTATACAACCATATATTTAAAGATTATGAAGGATTAATTATATTAAGAAGAAATAGATCTTTAATTCATTCTCAAAGATGATTTATATCTCTCTTTTTGTATAGAAGAATTGTGCAATTTTTAAGCTATTTTATATAATTTTAAACAAAATAAATTTACATACTCATGAAATAGATATGAATAAAAAGACAAATATTTTCTTATGTAGAAAACTATTTTAATAGATATTTTTATAACTGTGCTGAAGCATTGCGAAAAAATATAATCATTTAATTTCAATAATCAAAATATGCGAAACATTGTTTTTTGTATAGTAAAATATCTTTATCTATCAATATAATTCCATTACATAAAATTAATAATTATGAGATACAATATACTTTTTGTTTTAAAAAATCCTATATTTTCTTATTATTTTTATCAAAACCAAAAGTTTTTCAAAAATAGTTTTTCAATTAAATATTCTATTTATTCACAAATTTTTGACAGTCCATTTCTTAGTAATACTATATAAATTTAACTAATTTGTGAAGAAAATAGATTGAAAAATTCATCACATGAATGTTTAAAGTTATATACTTAAATTAGGAAAACTTCAAGAATTTTCTATTGTATAGATTTGTTGTTTTCGTCTTAAAAATGCTTATTTTAGAAGTAAGAAAGATGAATATTAAGTAAAATTCAAACATAAATGCCTTTTGTTCAGTTTTAATTTTAAAATTCGGAAGAAAACGTAGACTCATTTCAAAATGTCTAGTAACCTAAAAGCCTTCCTTTTTAAGAAATCCACGTTGCTAAGCTGAGAGATGATATTTCGTTAAAGAAACATTTCAACTCTTCATCTAGACAAAAAAAAATAAATAAATTGAAAAAAATAGAATGGGAGAAGTTAAAATCAAAATGACAGGGGCTTCTTATCTCTCGACGTTGTTTGATCACAAAAGATATTTCTCGAGCAATAGTAGATCCATAAAAACGAAGAAAGGAATAAAATTTCCGGAGATTCGGGAATTCATTTTTAATACATGACCCTTACGCTTTCATTTCCAACAATTTACATTTTACTTTCCTAACATATTTGAGCGAATTCAAATTTGAATGAGAAAGTGATACCAATATACATTTGCAAAACAGCTTCGGCGTGTTTACCATGAAAGGAAAGTGATTTATTCATATGTTTCAGTGGTAAGCATTGATATTTAAAGCTGAAATAATACTCATTGTTCTGCGTCAATGGAGATATGGTATTTTATGTTGTGTTTACTGCTCTATATTTGAAATATATGCGAGATAATATCACTTTCATTTACGTTTTTGCTTCAAGATGGAAATGGATAGCCTTAGTGAGGACTACTGAAAATAAGAATTTTTTTTTCCAAAGCTACGCAAATAATATGAAACAGTAATATTTTGATATGATTGTTTTAAAAATATTTCTTGAGGAAATTACAATTTCAAAAATATTATGTTGCTTCATATGACATCCAGCATTTCTTCGAGTGTATGAAGTGTAGAATTTAATAAAAATTTTATTTTTGAATATAACCCGTTTTGAGATGAAATACATTAGAATATTTTCATTCTTCCTTAGAGTATAACATCTCTTCAATTTCGTTTACTGAACGATTTTTCAATATATTATTTGAAAGATGAATATTTGATTTTCCACGTAAAATTTCTTTCATCTCTCTGAAAATTATTCCAGCAAAATCTAAATTTTTTTAGATGGTTTAATTCGATTAAGTATAAGATTTTATTTTATTTTTAATCAATTATACGAACATTTTGGGAAAAAATTTATTTTTTAAATTACTTTTTGTATATATCTGTGTTTATCCATATATAAATTTATTTCTCAAATAATTTAAATGAAAAATAAAAAGTGTGAATTTGCTTTAATTGTATACTAGCCTTTTTATGTAAGGTAAGAAAATTATCACCAATAAAAAAATGGTATTTTTGTATTTTTTGCCAACATAAATTAAAGAAAATTGAAATGACTGCTTTTATAATTTCTAACTTTGCTTAAAGCTTCAACTACAAATATTAAACATGTTGCACAAATTTTACAAAGTTTATTTTCCCTTTTATGATGTTTCGTGAAACTATGTACAATGGTGCTTTCACAGTTTTAATATTCATTAAATAATTCAAACATTGTTCCCTTACAACTATGAAGTAAATATTGAAGTGTACACATTCAAACAAATATTATCACTGTATATTTAAGTATTTACAAATATTCACTCCATTTTGAACAATTGCTATTTGAATTAAGTTAAACAAATAGCGTAATGTTAAATCTATTCTTAGGCAAATGCTGCAAATTTTATTTCACAAATGTATATAATTTTATAACTTGTATGATTATTTTTATGTAGCCTTTGTAGTTATGTAATTAGTATTCACATAATTTACTTAAAATATCTAATTACCCTTTTTACCCGTTTTGTTTCAAATATGGAAAAACTGGAATAAAAACTTTTATACAAGCATATCTTGGAAAAATAAATGAAAATTTATTACTTATAATTAAAAAAAACTAATATTTTACTTTATTTAGGAATGTACATTTTACTTGGTAAAAAAATCAACTTTATCACATGCTATTGGTTTAGTTTAAAAGTATTGATAATTTATAATAATTTATAAGTTTTTTTTTCAATTTTTAATCATTATCAATAACAGAAAATATAAAAAAAAAATAAAATTTAAATTAATGGTTTTATTAAATTAGTGTTTTTAGTTTAATTTAATATTAAATTAGGTTTTACCAAATTTTTAATAATTTATAAGTTTTTTTTTCCCATTTTTAATTATTATCAAGAGCAGAAAATATTAAAAAAATTCAATTTTAAACCAAAAGTAAAATAAGAAAAAAATACAAAACAAAAATTCTACTTAAAAAAATCTATTATTTACAAAGCCAAACAATTAATTGAAATAAAATAATTCCATTGAAATAAAATTATTCACCCTGACAATGACAGTTCACAGCCATTTTTTGTGAATAAAAAGACAACATTATTAACTGCGTACACTTGTTTGTAATTTAGCTTGAAAGTAGTTCTGAGTAGCATTCTAGTACATGTTGTCATCCATGGAACACTTTAATTTATCCTTTTCGGAAATGAAACGAGCAGAGCAATTTCTAAGCAACTAGTACACACGAGTCTTAATATCCGGATAAAATGCTCCAGTGAATCGTAAATACAGCTCACTAGTGAGCATGAGTTTCAAGTTCCTTTTGGGTTCTGAACAAATTTTATTCATCACATAATTTTATCAATAATAGTTAATAAGAATAGATAAGATATATACTGTTGTTTATTTTATTTCTTACTTACATTTAAAAAAAAAACAATAATTATCTGCTGGTTAAATTTAAATTTTAAATAATTTTGTATCAAAATATTTATATTAAGTGCCATAATACGCCATTCTCATACAAACAATTTTTGACAGTTATAGATTGCTAAAAATATTGCAATTAATCTAAAAATGAAATGTAAAATAACTATAAATATTTGCTAAATAAAAGTAAATTAAAATTTTCAATCAAATATTTCATTTAGTATTATAGTTTCCCTAAACAATATATTAATATATTTTGTAAAATAACTATTTCTTTAGACACCTGTTATAGTTATATTCAAATATATCTAATTCCAAATATACCTAATATAATATTCAAATGATCATAAATAAATTATTAAAGTTATTCTATATTTATTCTGTGTTAAAGAAATAAACTATTCAAAAATATTTTATTTTCACCCATCTTAATTATTTTAAATATTAAAACAGCGTATATTTGAATAAACTTCTCTCGCTGTTCCAAATTGCGACTGTTGATCATAATTTGGAGCACAAAATACAGAAGAAATAGTCACCCATAAATCTTAATTTATTATTTCTGCACTAGAGTTATACTTGCCACAATGCACAAATTAGAATTGATACGTCTAATTTGTGTATTGTGAAAGTTAATATTTTCTTCTTTCATTGGAATTTGGAGAGTATTTAAAAATTAAATTCAACCATCCATGTGATCTGGTTCTTAGCATAAGAGTAAACATATTTTTGGTTTTAAGCTAATATTACTTTACAGCTTCATAACTAATTTTTCTATATTTTCAGTTTTTTATGAAAATGATGGTGTATTTAATATTTAAGATTTACAGTGAAAAATGTTGTAGGAAACTTACGTAGTTCATTTTTAATGGAAAAGCAACAATTTATAATTGTGTCTGTTGGTCTAGATAAATTACATAGGAAAAGAATAATTTACACTTTTATCTCTGTGTAAATACTTTTTACTATGTGTAAGTTTCGACATAAATAATGTGCACCAAATAACGAATAATTAAAATAGGCATAAGACAGAAACGTGAAACATAGATATTTCAATGAAATTTTTTTAAATTTAATTTTTAAATTTAAATTTTAATTTTAAGTTTTTCAATGAAATTTTTTATTATTGTTAATTTTATGGTTGTGTTAGAAATGATATTAAGAATTTTAGAAAACTACATGTCGCGAAATTCTAATTTTGCGCTTTGTAAATGGAATATTCATGCTCTTCAAAATAATTTATCTTAAGTATCATTTAAATATATATATAATACATTATACAAATATAACAAACAAAAACGTAATTTAATTAGGCAATCTATGATTACACATTGACTGCAAAAGTGGTATGGTAATTGAATATCACCATCAGCTAATATTGCAGTTTCTGTTAAATAATACATGAAATCAAAAAGAAAATTTTAAAAGCTCTAAAGAGTATTATTTAAATGCCATTTTGAATTAAATATATGTTTATGTCAATAATTATAAATTTTGCTTAAATGTATCCTTTTTCTCTTTTGGAATCCGCAGATTATAAACGACTTTTTTTTATAAGATTATCTAAGTAAGTTTTATTCTACTTATTATGGTATATCTTAAGTGAAATATTATAACATTTCCGTTTTAATTATTTTATGAACATTCCAAATATTTAAATAATATTATTTGTTTATCGATTTACTTATTTCATAAACCTTATCCATGTTGACAATCAAAAGTTAAAGTGAGCTAAATGTTAACACTTATTTAAAATTTGGATTTCTATAGGCATATGGATTTACTTTTTATAGTAAGTTCTCTCAAATAATAAATTTTTTATCTTAATGATAAAATAACTATCAAATTATGCTTTAGAACAATGAAATATATGTAAGTGAAAGTGTTGAAATGAAAATTGAAACATATAAAGTAAATTAAAAGAATGTGATAACATAGAAAATGTATGTCGTACAAGAAAATTAATTTAAAATGCAGATTATGCATGAATGCGAAATACTAATTGGAAAAAATTACTTTCTTTCATGTAATTAATACTGTAAGGAATATAATTTTTTTTATAAAATTTCAAAAAGTATTTACAATGAAAAGTCTGAAAGCTTGGGGATTGGGAATGGGGTACAAATATTTCATTATATGAAGGATTTGTATTTTTATTTGTAAGTAATTTAATAGAAGCGTACATTTTTTTAAGGGAATTGTAATATGGTTACGGACTTCTTGTGGTCATTTATATATACATTTTATAAAAAAAAGTTAAAACTTTTTATATTTGCAAGTAATTATATGTATAAAAATAAATGGATTTCCTTTTGAAGAAACACAACTGTAAATTTTATGTTATTTAATATAAGTTTTAATAATGTCTGAAATAATTCATTATAAGTATAGCTATAAATACTGATGATTATTAAAGAATAATTTAAATTTTTATCTGAATACTTAAAATTATTAATTATAGAATTTGATTAATAGTGCTTAGTTTTTAAAATAATACTTGATTTTGTATTTTATTCATGATATTTCATTCACATTTTATTAAAATATTTAAATATGACCATTCGTTATTCTGTATCTGTGTGGTCATTATTCATTATTAATCAACAGTATAATATTTCTTGTGCTTCTCTTATGGCTTATCAACAGAGTAATAGTATTGATCATTAACTTGTCGTTGTTTAATATTAGTTAGTTAAATATATTCATTAATTAAAACTTTATTATGAAATAACACACTGTTTGGTTAAATCTAATGAACCATATTTTGTAATGTATTAGATTGCGATTAATATCATATTTTGTGACAAATGAAGACACTTTCTACAGAATTATCAATATATTAGGATGATCTCAGTTTATTCAAATTAACTATCATGTCCTTCATTTTAATCAATTCATATTACTTTTCATTAATATTCATTTTAATCACTAGAAATCAAAGAAAGCCAATCTATAATGATCTTCTTAATATCTAATTTAAGATAAAAATAATGACAAATTCATTAATACAAGACATATCTCAGTTTAAAATTAAATTATTTAAAACATTTAACTTATTTTTGAAATATACCTGTAAGTAATTGTATTTTTATCATTAGTTTAGTTAATAATACTTATATTAATAATGTGAGAATATCACTGTCCTATACCCCTACTGTTACGAATATTAACAACCAAAATTTTTATCACTCTTATCATACTAAATAAAAAAATGTAAATAACATAATAAATTTCACCTCCCATGCAGGCAATTCTTAAAATGAAATGATTAAGCGTAATTTAATTCTAAACTGCTGAATTCTTTGATTTTTAAAATTTTTTCTTCCTACAAAAATGTGAATTATATTAAATTGTTCGAAATAAAAAATCAATTTTAAAAATAAATTTTTCTGTTAAATATATCATTTCATCACAAAATTAAATCTGGAAACATAAAAATAGTTTGACTAAAAGTAAAGCAGTTAAAGATTCCTAAAACTGGCCTTTTCGGATTTCTTCGTTATTTTTTTTTTAATATTTTCAGTAATAAAGCGACAATACTAAAAAAAAAATGTTTGCTTTATTGTGTAATATTATCTAAGATTTATTCTTTTACATAATAAAATTTAATATAATTGTTCGTAAAAAAGAAAGTAATTGTTTAGTGGGATTACGCAACTATGCATTATGTAACGAAAGATGTTTTCGATGGTGAAATTTGAAACTGATTTAATTATAATATCTTTCTATAGCGAATGATTTTTTTTAACAAAACTTAAAAACTCCGTATTTAAATTCTTCTTCCTTATAATTTTTAAAACAATTGTTAGTATAAATAGAAGAGAAAATAAACATTGGAAATGGATATCAGAGTTTTACGCATTCCAAAAATTACTATAAGTTTAAACTTTAGTATTTTTTAAATTTTGGATTACTTTATTTCTTAAAATGTCAAGAATGTATTAAAACTATATTTAAAAGGAAGGCAATTGATTATATAAATAATTTTTGTATTCTTAATCTTGAAATATTAAAATATATATAATTTAAGATGAATAGCTTTAGGGATTTTATCTATAAAATAGTCAAGTTTGCAAAATTAAATTTTAAACGTGCCGCTATTATTTTATAACAATTCAAAGGAGCACATATAATAATTTATAATATATTAAGCACTAAGATTACAGTTGTTTTTAATTTATTTATTTATTTATTAATTTTGATTTTAGTATGTTTTCAAATTGAGAAAAGGACAAATATCTTTCATTAAGTAGTTTAATTCTTTGTTAGAACTTAACTGATTCTGTGGTATCAGACAAAAGTGACAACCATTATCTCTTTCAAAAACTTACTTCTATTCATGGTTTACTGTTTTTTCTTTCAAGTGAAATAAGTCAATTAAACAAAAATACGACCTCTTAGCAAGTAAGGCCACACTGCTAAAGACATGCCACCACGTTTTTCGATAAGGCACTCAAAAACGCCAACCTTCTAAAACCCCCTCGTGACAGGACTTCATCTAGACTTTAGTCTACACTCCACGTGGGTGGACAAAAAAAAAATCCAGAGAAAGGTTCACAACTTTATTTCTTCTTTATTCGTCATCTGATGACCCGGTGGATACACAACTCTCCTCTTCTCTTTCCAAAGATGGTAGAAGGGGGGTGGTGGAACGGAAAGAAGAAAAGTCGGTCTGTGAGGAGGGGGGAGTAAACGAATGATAAAAATGAAGAAGAGTCCTTCCACTAGTGAGAAAAGAAAAGAAATCAAACTAGACAGAGAAGCTGTTTAGGTAGAGATCAGTTTGAAGCCTCGGATGATTGCTTAGATAGGATTTTTCTTCCTGCTGCTGGAATAGTGTTTTCTTTAGATCTGTTCCGACTGATTAGATGGCGTACCCATGGGGTGCAGCTCTCATTAAAGTGGTCGAGAAAAACTGCTGCTTCGGCGGCGGAGATTGATACACTTTTTTCTGTGAGAGAGATGAATTGGTAACTGAGAGATAATGTATAAATGAAAAAATAAATAAACTGGATTTAGGAGCTCGATTGATTACTCCAAAAATTTACTTTTTATGTTATGAAGAGGGGAAATCTTGATGGTCAATTTTTATTTTATTTTCAACTAATCATTATTTTCTTGCTGATGTTTGAAAAAACAAATAAAAAGCTAATGAAGGAGTGAAAAGTTTCATTTTTGAATTTTAATATTACACAAGAGACAGTTGTAATGTATTTAATAATAATTTAATCATGTTTAAATAAATAAAAATTAATAAATTTTATTCATTGGAGCAGTCAGAGAGGTTTATTAAAATGTACAATGTTTATGAAGAAGAGATTGCAGCAAATATTTAAAAAGAACTGATTTAAAATGTAAGAACATATTTTTGTTAAACATATGTGTAACACAATGCTTATTTTATATAGAGAGAATTGATGTGTTATATAAAATTGCAAATTTCATCATGTGACTTGATAAGCTTGTATAGTATAAGGGTTTTTTTTTTTTAACGATGTACTTTTTTAATTTAGAGTACAATAATCGACAGGAAATATATAAAATTTAAATATCTAAAATCTTTCTTATATGCTTAAATTACATTTTAAAATATTAATAGATCATTGCATGCATCTCTAAAATTATATTATAAAAATTATATTTTTTATTTATATAAAAATAACATATTTTGTTCTAAGTTATTTTACAATCTTTTGCTTAAAGCATTAATATTTTTTCTATGCTAAGTAATTAGATACTGTGAAAATTGGAATTATTTGTATACATCGTTAATTTATATGCGTTTAATGAAACAAAATATAGTATCATTCATCTAAAACAGAACATTCTTAACTACTAGAAATAGTCCGAAAGACAATCATTTTAATGTTAGTTTTTATATATAAAACTCAACTTGTTTCACATTATAACTTACTATTGTAAATTTCATAATTATTTTTGTAAAAGTACTATACTTAAAATATTGAGGATATAGATAAATGTTTTAGAATAAATACTTTAGAATGCATGAAATAATTTTCCTCTAGGGATCGATTCATTTTAGGGGAAGTGCTCCAGAAAAGTTTAAGACCAATATCATATACAATGATTAATAGATGTACCAAAATTTTTATCTTTGTTACACGGTGGTATGGGATGTATAAAAAGGACTAGAAAATAAGTATATATAAAAGTTGTATAATATGTATAATAAGTATATATATAAAAGTTATAAAATATGTATAAAAGTTTAACTAGAAAATTCTATTCTATTGAATATTATATATGGATTAAGAAAAAATTTCATTTAAAATTTTATGTTTACAAATTAAAATACTGTAATCCAACTTTAAAAAACGGTAAATTACGTCACTATCAAATCACATCTGAACTAGGAAAAATATGTTGAACATATATCATACTTCATTCTAAAAAACTCATTTTCATAGATCGTATTCGCGTATTGTCAAAGAGAAAAGTTCAAAAATATATCTTAATTACCCTCTTAGATAGACATCTCCATAAATAGAGGATACACAACAACCAGCATCTATTCTTCAGTTGTAGTTAAGATTGCGGCTAATATTCAGTTGAACTTAGAAGAAACTACCAGATTAAATTAATCTAACACTTTCAAATCTAGAAAAATTGGACTTTCAACTAAGCCGCAGATATTTTTCATAATTGGCACTTAAATTTCAAATGATTAATCTAAGAATTGAATTTTGAGTGTAAGTTGGAAATGAAGAAGAAGGACAACAGAAATAATTATCCTTTGGAATAAGATATTGACAAATTCCATTTAAAACTGCAGAAAAGAGCAAATTAATAAATAATTAGAAATAGCAAATTTTCCTAACTTCTAGCATTTCGAGATTGAATAAATAGTGAAAGGAATATAAAGTAGAATTTTCACATCCGTCAATATAAGATGACAGAAGAGAAAAATAAAATATACGAAATGAATTCATGAAAAATGAGATGAGAAGGGAGTTCTTCAATGTGTGCTATTTTCAAGTTTAAATTTAGTGTGAAAAAAGTATCAAGTCAATATATGGTATGACAATATCATATAATAACCATGTTCAATATATGGTATGACAATATCATATAATAAACATGTTCAATATATGGTATGACAATATCATATAATAACCATGTTCAATATATGGTATGACAATATCATATAATAACCATGTTCAATATATGGTATGACAATATCATATAATAACCATGTTCAATACATGGTTTGGCAATATCATATAATAACCATGTTCAATATATGGTATGACAATATATAAATAACCATGTTCAAGTTCATTTCTTCAAATTTTACGAAGGGACATGTTTTATTTACAAATGACTTTGACCAAAGAAATTTAAAAGCGGTTTTGTTTGCAGTACTTAGAAAATTTATGTAATTTAACCTTCGATTTCTGTGGATATGTTAAATATTATGAAAATTATTGGTTTTAAGTGAAGCATAATTTTTATTTGATTAATGTTATTTTAAATAATATTAATCAGTAGGAAACGCAGTGATGCATTTATTTTAAACTTGTAACTGCATTTTATTTTTTAATATTCGTTTAAGCACAATATTAAAAATCTCCAACTAAATTAATTACTGTTAAAATAAACGAGAAAGATTTTATACGTTTGAATAAATGTTACGTAATTTTTTATGTGATTTAATAAATTTTAAGAATATGAGTTTAAGCATTCCCACGTATATAATTTCAAGTTTTCCGAATTCATGTCTGCAGGATTTCCATTAGACATAGTAGTATTTTTATTAACTATAGCTGTATTACCATTAGCTATGAAAATAGGAATGTTTTGCTGTTTTCATGCAGTAGTTAATTTTATATTTTATATTTGTCAGATTCTCACGTTTCATTGAACTAAATAAACTATTGTTTTGTATAATAGATTTTGAATTATAAGCGTGTTACTATGTGCTATATTAATTACAATCCAACTTGTTATTCGCAATTTTTTTGAAAAACAAAGCTTTACTTAATTTTATGTTTCTGTAATAATGTAGAATTTTCACAGGAATTTGATGAGGATCATGGTTTGTTTATGAGAAATTAGGAAATATTTCAAGCTATGTAAGAAAAAAGAATACTATCGCAAATATGTTTGATAATATAAATTTTTGTTGGATACTATCAACATTTAGCCTCTTTTTAAAATCATTGAAGTATTTGACTAATTTCAAACAACAATTATTTTATTATTTTGTATTTTTATTTGAATTGAAACTTGACACAAATAAATTAGTGATTGAATTCTTCGTATTAATTGTTACAAAATTATATTTAAAATGTAGGCAACAAATTTTCTAATCAAGATGTTTATAATTAAGTACAAATGCTTAATTTATTCTTATCTTGCAAAACCTTTATTGATAGTCTTGAAATTTTGATATCATGATATGTTTCTGAGTTATCGTATCAATAGAAATTATGTACACCATTTTAATATAAATTTTTATATCACTTATTTACCCGGTGATTTTGAAATGGATTTATTTCTTTTTTGAATAAAATAATTTGAAAGCTCTTATTGAACTATCATTAATTTCACACTTTCCATTTTTTTGCCTGTCTAATACTACACATGTTTTTCATAACAGATGTAACCTATTTTCCTTAAAATATTACTTTGTAGAGGCTCTTTAACTCGTCGAATAAAGCTGACACGTTTTAATGACACACAATAGTCTCCAAAACGCTGTCATGTATCTTTTTTGCAGATAAAACATGTTGTTTTCTCCAGGGACGTATGCCATCTGCTTCCTGATAATAATAGAGACTTTTTTCAATGATGATAATGGACTATATTTATTACTTTTAGTGGAAAATACTCTGTTAGACATAAAACCTCGAATAAATGAGGGCTAGTCATAGAAGGGAAAAAAATGGCATGAGAAAGAAAAGTTACATGAATCATGAGCATCGTCGTAATAATAACCATTTGATGAGACAAAGTCGTAAAATTGTACAAAGAGTATATTTATCTGAATTTAGGATCCTTCTGCACAAAGTATAAAGACACAAATAATGAGGATAAGCTACACATTATTTTTAATACACTCTTACTTTCGATAGTATTAGAAATAATATTTCTATGAAAGAGTAATATATATATATTTTCATATCAGCGCTCCTATCCATTATAACACGAACTGCTATTATTAGAGATTTTTCTTTATTGAAATTGACTTTCATGCATACAAAAGAGAAAAATCTATTTTGTGGTTAAGATTTCATATGTAGTTTTTTTTTAACTTAACATAAATAAGCATTAATATTTTAAAGTAAATTTATAGGTAATGTTTTTAAGTTTTCAATTTTATAGCCATTCAAATAAACTGAACGAATATACAAAAACTTATTTGATGATAAATAAAAATATAAATTGTTATATGTTTGAATATATTGGTCACAAAATAAATTTAATTGTTTATAGGTATTTATAAAAGACTTATATATAAATTAAATCTGTAATTAAAAAAATCATTCGTATATTGAAAATAATAAGTGTAAAAATAGTCAAAATAAGTACCAATTATTTATAAAAATAATCAAACCAGCAAATCAGTTGTGATTTTAGAATTCGATTTATACTTTTCAACATTTATATGAATACTTTTGTACTGAATTTATTTCAGTAAAAAAGCATATCATTATATACAAAAAAAATAATAAATGCAACTAATTTTATTTTGTTGCATATAATCGAAATTTTATGATTAATTATTTTCGGAAATTATCGCAATTAATTTTATAAACTCAGGTTGAGCATTAAAAAAATTATACTCGAATAAAATTTTTTGGGTATACATAGGTAGGGATTTTATTAATATGGTCAATAATAGTAAGCCTTGATTTCTAAATTTCGTAATGTAACCTGGTATAAAATCTAAATAAATATTTATCTATTACTCTATGAATGAAGGTTTCAAGAATATAAATCATGTATAAACATTAACGTGCCTATACACTATATATATAACTGTTTACAATATATATATATATATATATATATATGATTTTTAAAATATAAAAAGGAAAACTGGATCTAAATATATGAATTAGTAAGTAGTATGAATTAGTATTTGTAGTATGAATTAGTAAGCACATATTTTTTTTTTATTTTAAACATGAATAATTCCTCTACATGATATTTTTATCATATAAATTAAGTCAAGTTCAAAAATTATTGCACTAATTAAATGTTGACATTGTATTTAAAGCTTACTGAAATGAATTAAAATATCATAGATTATATTTACGTAACATTAATATAATTTTCATTGCATTCAATATATAACAATATATAAGCCTAAACCATATTGCATTTATCAAGGGACCTAAAAACAAACCTTCCATTGTATGATATATAATATATTAATACTGAAAATAATCATGTTGTCTTTTTTATATTTCAATATTAAATGGTAGGAAAACTTAATTAAGATAAGAAATTTGAATGCTATATATAATCCCATGCAAATACTGTAAACAGTAGACTATTAAAAATATCATAAAATTGTTAAAATGACTCTTGCCACAAATTTTACATACATCATTTTCAGTATGTTGCATTTTAAACTATGAAAAATGACAAAAATATAATGTTATAATGTTTTTTTATCGCAGTAGAAAACATATCTGTTGATAGAAATCTAAATTTAAAAAATTTCGCCCTTCAAAATGATTTAAAAAAAAAGAGGACATCATTACATATGCTGTATACATGATGGTTTCTTTAATTAAAAATTCTTGGAAGACACTTTTTGAAAAGTATTTGAAAAGTAAACATCGTTTAGTAGTCAAAATTTCTAATGACTGAAAATTGTGAGATTGTTTGAGAAACACTTTTAAGTAATTATCCTTTTAAGCGTGCCTTCATTATTCATAAGAGTAAATGAAAATGTTTGCAATTCCCAAATGCATTAATGTTTCCTCTCCACTTAGAGAGTTCTCTGCCCTCAAAACTTGAAAACCATCAAATTGTTGACAGAAGATTGCATAAATTAAAAGTTTTTATTTTTGGAATTTGTTTTCTTAAGAGCAGAAAAAATATTTTTAACTTGGACTTAAATACCTTTATGGTAACATCAAAGTAATTGAATATATAAATATTATAAATTAATTACTTCAAAATTCATTTCAGTATTTTCTATTTTAAACATATTATTAAATCATAAAAATATAAGAACATATATGTTATTTGAATTATAACATACATCCGGTAAGCAGAAAATGAGATATAATTGAACAATCAATGAAAGAGTTGTGGAAATTATAAACTAATATTTAATTTGTGTATAAATATTTATTTGCTTTTATTAACAAATAATATTTATACACTTATATTTATTGACTATATTTTAAACGCACTATTTATTTATGTTCTCATTTAAAAATTTAATATTTTTGTGCAATTAAAAATAAATTACTGGTTTTGTTTGTGCATTCAAGTGTTAGGGAAAATATAAACTTAATTTATTTTTTCAAGTGCAATTTTAATATTCAAATAAAAATAAATCAGCACTTGCTTTATTACTTTAATATCGTAGGGTTGTTTTTTTCGTGTGATAGCAGGAAAAAAAAAAGCTGCTATAGATTTGACTTCATATAGCGTTATAGCATCGGATCTTTTGCACTATTTGCCTCATATATGTTATGTGTGTATTATATTACATATACTACAAATATAATACGTATACACGCAACTATTATAAAAGCAGATCATTAGAACTTTATGAACATTAATAACACTTACATAAAATATTGTTGAAACTTTTCTAAAATAAATTTAAGTTATTTTCAATAACTTTATTTTAGATATCATATAAACAAAATTCATTTCTTTATTCATAGAATAATTTAAAAATATAAAATTTATTATATTTTGATACAAATCTCAATAAAAAACTAAAGTTCAATATAGTTCACAATAATTATGATGTGAAGTCAGACTCGCATTACAAAACATACTTTGATATGGGAAAGAAACCTTAAGTATCTGCTATCATTTATCTAACATGCAGCCTAAATGACAGTATAATAGATGAAGCGTATTGGCTCTTGATCTGGAACTCATTAGATGTACATACACATTAAGTGATCCTAGGAGATTATCGAAATAGTGTGTGATACAGATATAATAGCTCTGAATTTAGATGATCTCTCAGATAACACTGAATAAGAAAGTAATTAATCTTTCTTGCTAATGGTCTTCTTACACCCTTCCATAAATGGAATGAAAAATGTACTTCTGATATTTGTTTCTTTCTTGCGAAGAATGAATTATTTGGTATTTACACTTATTACTAAATAGTTTGGCTGTTTACAGTAGAAAATGTGCAATATTCATGAAAAGTACATAAAATTATTATATAACGGAATGGAAAATGTACTTCTGTTATTTGTTTCTTTCTTGCGAAGAATGAATTATTTGGTATTTACACGTATTCCTAAATAGTTATGCCAGTTTACAGTAGAAAATGTGCAATATTCATGAAAAGTACATAAAATTATTATTTTAAGAATGTATAACTTTACACTGCATCTAATACTTTATTTCCCTGAAAATTCATACATTTTGCAGCATTATATTCTCATTAATTTAATAAATTCTTCACTATGCGTTCGACATATGTATGCTGATTTATCATTCAATTATAATGCAATGGGGAGTTATATAAAATTTTTACTTTTACATTAAAGTACTATATATTTCAGACACCAATTTTAAATTTCAGATTGTTGTAATATTATTGAAATGAGTGTATATGAAATCCAAAACTAACTTCTTATTTTTTAGAAGTTTACGTTAATCACTTATTACATTAACATTAAAAATACCTCATGAGAGAAATCAATAAATTAACAAATATTTTTAAAATAAATCTAGAGAAATTTATACATTATTTTAAACTAATAAAAATAATCAGATACCAATCGAAAATATTAAGAATTGAAACTATGTTTTTTTGATATTAGTTTAAATATGGAGAATTTTTAAAGGAAAATTTAAGAAAATTTGATATTTAAAGGAAAATTAAATCAAAATTTAACAATAAAAATTCAAATACTTAGGCACAATTAACATTTCAAAAATGGATGTGGATAAATATTTAAAACTATTTCTAAAAATAGATATTTTATTATTTATGAATGAATAAAAACTTAAAATTTTGAATTTAATATTTTTAATTTAGAACTTTCTCCACTGCTCTATTTACCATTTATTACCAAATTAAGAATTATTTACCATTTATTACCACTGCTCTATTTACCAAATTAAGAATTCTTTAATATAACTGTTTTCAACATACTAATGTATGATAATTTTAAAAAAATCTCTGGCTTAAGAGAGTTCTTAAAATGACACCTCTATTATTCAGTATTTCATATCCTTATTAATTTTAAAAAGTTTTATCCACTTTAAAATTATATATATATATATATATATATATATATGTATATATATATATAAATTATTATTAATATATATCGAAAGTTAAAACAAAAGTTAAAAGTTTAGTGTAAGACATTTGACATTTTAAATCAAACATCTATATCATAATTGAAATATATCTCATATGTCTCCATATTTCCAGACAATATTTGTAGTTATAGTTTAATTTTAAACATCTTCTAATATTTCAATAATTATATTTTAACTTTAATTAACTAATAGATTCATATGAATGACTATTTACCAAGAATCGTTAAAAATTCTATTATCGTTAAATATATTAAAAAATCGTTAAATATATTAAAGAATCGTTAAATATATTAAAGAATCGTCACTTTATGTAATTTATCGTGATTAGGTTTTGACATTTATTCAAAAAATGTCAAATGTATTAAAATTAATTAAGTTATGAAATTTCAGTGGGTAAGTTTTGGCAATATTGTATATCACCTTAAATGTAATATTTGAATTAAAATGCGTTTATAAAATATTAAGCGTGGGAGAAATGAAAGTGTTGAACAATACTGCAGTTATAAATAATTTTAGAATAATAATATTTAAATAATATGATCTCTCTCTTTGATATGTCAGTTTAAAGAATTATATTACCCATAGAATAATAAATATTAAAAAGAAAAATTGTGATTTACTTTATTTGCTGAAGAAACAAGAGAGTTAATTATGGAGTGACAAATAAGTTATTCTTTATAAATTAACTTCAATCAAATTTCTACGATATGTTATCAGATCCGATTAAAGAAAAAATAGTTTCCTTTTCAGAATTAAGTTTGCAACTACAATGGGTTTTGAACAATAATTCTTTTGAGAAAATTAATAATCATTACGCTTTCACATAATTTTTTCTGAATTATATTCATCAAAACTTCGTTACATTGAAATGCATTCAGAAATATCTTATACATTTCCTTTAATGTGTACAAAATATAAATTTATCAAATATAATTTTATAATATGTGCTTTACCAAAAGAATCTCTGTGTTAAGAGCCTTGTATAAGAAATCAAACGATTTAAATATATTTCACGTATTTTGTCAATTTGAGAAATGGATATAAGAATTAAAAAAAGTGATCTTATTATGTCTAAATATTAGCATAATTTAAGAAAAAATGTTTTCATAAAATATTTTAGTACATATTTAAAACTCACAGCACATATATTTTCCAGACATTAGTGTACTAATTACGCTATAAGCATATATATTTAACAGTAGAGATTTAACTGTATTTCTAAGAAACCAAATCCAGAGTTCATTCAAATAATCACCAGTCGCAAAGAGCGTAACTTTATTCTGGTAAATGGAAACAACTGATGCAGGACTTAAATAGAATATGTATACTTGGATATCTACCTGTAGACAACAAATAAAAAACACGCAAATAAAAGAAATAAGCGAAAACCCAGAAAGAAACAGCGGCAATCATACAAAAAGAAACAAGATGAAAGGAAGGCAAAATGATCCAGAGTAGAGAAAACCTTTGATTGGTCGTTCGAAGGAGGGTGGCAGAGGGGGAGACCAAAAATATCTCTAGCGAGACCGTGCAGAAAATGCGATTACTTGCCCTGATCACTGTGCGAAGCGGTGAAGCAAATGTCTTCCTTTTTTGCCGTGTCCCCCAAGCACGATCGAACAAATACAAGGGAAAGGTTTTTATCCTGGCGGACTTCTGATTGTTTTTCTCCATTATCCCCACTACTTTTCTTCAGGCGGTCCACCATGCTATAAATTGCCCACTTTACAAGAATACCCATCTTGAATGTGGTGAATTCTATGCTTACTCTGAATTTCCAGAAGAAATATATAATACTAATGTTTTTATGAAATAAAATATCACATTTCTAATATAATAATATCGCAAGAAATGTTAACATGAACAATAAAATTTTAAAAGATGTGAAGTAAATGTACTTAATTGTGTAGTTTTATAGGAATATTTGTAGGAACATTACATTTATTAATGTATGCAACATTTTAGAGACATTTAATTACGTTAAAAACCAGTATCCATATACGTCACTTAAAAATGCGAATGTTTTAAGCAGTTTTCTTTTCCAATGCCCAATGAATTTTTATTTTGAATGACTAAGGAAATATTATGTGATTGATTTGATGCATAATAATTACTTTTTGGAGTTCCATAACTCAAATCCTATGATGGTTCATGAAAATGAATATCTGCACTTAAGAACTCATATACAAATAACAATTTTTCACTTTGAACTTAATATAATTACGTCTCCTTTATTTTCTTCTCATTTATAATACTAATCTGCATTATTTTTAATATATTTCATTCCTACAGATAGTATATAAAAGTATATTAACAGTTTAGAGTTCGGAAGCACAAATCTTTAGGTTTCAAATTTGCGAGTAGAATACTTTCAATGTTCAAGTTGTGTGTATGATATAGGTAAACCAGCGAAACGCGCAACATCTGAATTTGTTCATATGGGTACACTTGCGAATTGCCGGTAAATCTTTTACATACCCATAAAATCTGTATTTAATGTTTTTACACATTTAACTATAAAAGAAAGTTTGACATCTATTTTTTTAAAAGTATAGATGGAAAAATTAATTACTGTTTTCGAGCGGACTCACATTTTTATATAATATTTAAAAATTTTGTAATTTCTCTTTTTCACAATATCATATCTATTATAAATTGTTAAATTTTTTCTGGATTTTTGTTCTGATGATTAATAACAGTATTAACAGTATGCATTTACATAACAGTGCCAAAAATGCAAAACAAATATTTTATAGTAAATCTTAATTACATACCTCTATAAATTTATCTAAATTAGCAATCTGGGGTAACATTTAAAGTAACTTTAAAAAAATGAATTTTAAAGTGTAGAGAGAGAGAGAGTATTTTCAAAACAAACATGGCCATTATGATCAACTATGTCGAAGAATAAAAAAGTTAGAAATATGAATACATATCTTTAAAAACCTAACACAGCTATTCCAAATCACATCAACTTTCTAAGTCAAAGAATGCAGTAAAAAATTTAACAATAAAGTAACGAATGAATTGATAAATTTTTATGTT
>JAPDSC010064016.1:42087-53837 GCA_026290005.1 Latrodectus geometricus
TTTTTTTTATTCTTTATTTCAAGAAAATTTTCTCGTGCCGCTGTAGTTAGCTTGAAGATTAAATTTCTTCACGAAATAGTGGAAGCCCTCATTTTCAGTGTAAAATTTTCTTTTCTCTTTCGAGTTGATTTTTTTACCTTCCTTTTATCACTCACTATAAGAATGTGGTATCTAGAAATGGTCCCCCTAAATGGAATTAAGTTTCCGAAAATATAAAGGAAAAAATAAATTCAAGAATTTTGAGGCGTTATATTTCTTTTGGAAGTATTTTGTTCCTTCTTAAAGAAACTTCTTAAAACATTGTTGTAATATGGAGTTTCGTGTATAGTTTTCGAGTATTGAATTCACAAAAGAAGATTCGAATATTTTTCAAAGATTTTAAGTAAAAATTATTTTTCTTAAGTAATGTAGAGAGATTAGTATGCATACTTTATTGTAAAATAATCAAAATAAAAATGTTTGGTGACTGTAAATGCATATTTTTAAAATAAATTAATTGTAACTATATTTCCATCGGTTGAACATGATTTGAAAAAGTTTCACGTCTTATTGATAAGTTATCTGTGTGATTTAATGAAGAATTAAAATTATTTGCATGAAATAAAATAAATGTAGAAAATAAATTATTTTACAAAATTAAATATTGTGTCTCCAAAAATTATTTTTCATTTGTTTCTACATTTGTTTGTTTCAAATAATTTTTAATGAATTAAACTTATCAAATTTAATTCATTAAAATTTAAGTTTAATTAAAATTAATGAAACTTTGGTAATGAAAAAAAAAAGTTTATAATTTATAAAAGTCAATCCTTATCTTCATAGTTAGTAACTCTTTTAAACATAGGAAAACAAAACTTATTAATTATTGAGTCACAGTTTATAAATTTTGAAACTACGAAGGATTCTTACATATAACGACCACTGGATGGCCCTATTATTACACTGAACAAGTAAATTCCCTTCTGGTAGGACTGAATTCATCTGCAAAGGACAATATTCATCTGTCTTAAGGGAAGAAACCTGGAAAACTTCAAGTATTCATCCTGACGAACGTACATGCAGTAAACAGAAAGGCCACAACCCTTTCCTATTGATTAGTAACAGCTGGGATTGAATCCGGAGTCTTTTGTTATGAAGAATGCTACCTTACAAGTAGCCCATGATAAACCCAAACAGTTAATAAATTTTAATATCGTGTAGTGAACAACTGCTTAATCATATAATATTGTTGTAAGGCATTTTTATCCTTAATGCGTAGGTCATCTTCAAATAGGTATTTTCAGAGATAGTGGGTTATATCCAGGAATCGCAAGTGAGAAAAACTGGAAAACACCCAATCTCTCTAACTTGCAAATGAATATGTGGAAGTCAAAAGAGCAAAAATTATCTTACCATTGTTTAGCAGTGGTTAGTATCTTTTTGATATGAAGAGTAAAGTCTTATCACTAGGCTACACTGAAATCTCAATCACTTAGTAAATTGTCGTTTCTTATAATACTGTTTTTTAATTTTATTTTTCTGCTCTTAAAATTTATTGAATTTTAAGAGCAAAAAAAATAAATATAAATGCACTTCTTCGTGATATTTACAAGGATAATAAAATATTTAATTTCACTTTTTTATATACCGATATTTAAAGATAGAGGAAAAGTTTACATTTGAGCATTTGTAATTACTAACTAACTAGAAAAATAATTTCTATTTTTAAAAGCAAACCTGTTTATGAATGCAATATGTTTCATCAGTTTGTTTAAAATAAATTAACATTAAAAAATTGATTATTATGTAAATTAATTAATAAAATTATCATTAAATAAAACGAGTACTGATAATATATTTGTTTTTTCTCATTACTTTTTTTCCAAACAAAAAATTTAAACAAAAGTTTGTTTCTTTGAAAGTTCCAGTTTTAGTTTGTTAGCAGTTAATTCTTTAGATTCCTGTATAAAATTAGTGAACAAATTTCTTTTATTTATAAAATACATCAATGAAATGAAAATGAATCTTATGAAAATGAACTAAATGTTGATAGGACTTTTAACTTGGAAATTACATATTTTAACTGAAACTATTTATTCCAATTCATACTTTTAATATTTTACTGTTTCATGAAAGACTAATTTAAATTTCAGTAACACATTTTCTAAATACTTAAAGCTTTTATATAAGAAATCGAAATTGAAAAAAAAAATTAAGTTCTTGAAATTAATTGAAAGGATTGCTTTATCTAAAATATCGTTGTTGTTACTTATGACACTTGGAGGAACCAAGAGCACTCGTCTGAGACTTGGAGGAATGAAATCAGAAAGAGAGGCTTCAGTTTATGAACAGACCAGCCTCTCAAGAGGGTGGAAATACGACTTGGATCATAGACGGCAGCACCATCTTGGTCTACGAATTTAGAGAGTGGAAGCCTAGGAAGACCAAAGGTGTAGCTTTTACCATCATCAGAGGTAATAATTTGGAATAAGAATATGGAGGTTACATTGTGACTACGACATACTTTACGTGCCCCAGTCACTATTAGTGAACACGATGGTCTTTATTCGGTGTGGGATCGAGCCCACAGCCTTGCGATTGCGAGACTGACGCCCTAACCACGAAGGCTACCACGGGCTTACTTAAAATGTTAAAACTTTTCATTTCATAAAGCATTTTTAAAAAAATTCTGTGTTCATACGCATTCAGAATGCAATGAATATAACGCAATTTATCTTTTGGATTCAAATTATAGCTGTTTAATCTCATGCTGATAAATCATATTTAAAGAAGGGAAATTGAATCGTGACGGTACCACAAATTAGTATGGTTTATGAGAGAAATTATAATAGTAATATAATTTTATTTGATTGTATTAATTTTTCACAAAAGCAAAGACAAAGTATATTAATGTTTTGAAAACTACATTTGTGACAATAACACACTTTTTTGCAATATATTTCATAGTAAATTACTTAAAATGATTTATAAGTTCTAAGTTTCAGAATAATTGTACTTTTATTTCACAGGAGAAAAGTATATAAGAAAAATTGTATGATTAATAGTATAAGCTTATACTTGAAAATTTATTTCAATTTCCGAAAGCTGTTGCCACAAAATTATTACTGATCAAAGCATTTGATTACATGCATTGCAGTTTCAAGTGTCTATTTAAATAAAATTAAGTTTCATTAACATTAATAGTCCTCTGAAAATTTTTGAATCTCTATCAAGAAATGTTTGCTGCTATACCTGAACTATAATTTTTTTCTGTATTGAGCTTTCATATGACTCGGAGGATAATATGAACGATACTGGGTTGAAAAGATTATTTTGAATTAATTAAGAAAGATCAACCGAATCCAAGGAAATTGCCAATAGAGATATATAGGCCTAAACAGCTAATATGTTGAATAATCAGGGAGAAAATATGTAATTACTTTCCTAAATATTAATGACTATCAACCATGCATGAAATTTATGGTAAAATTAAATTTATGTCAAAGGACCTGAAATTAGTTTTCACAAATGTCGGAACGAGTTCTTAGTTGTAAAACTTTGAATATGACTTTCCATTTTACAATTTTGATTGCTTGGTTTAAATTTAATATTGAATTTGAGTCATACTGAATGAAACATTGTTAAAGTCTCACAATATATTATAGTTTATTAATAATTTATTTTTCTTTTAATATTAAGATATTCTTAATAATTAAAACTGGTTGTATGCATTTATTAGAATTAAAATATCATTCGTAATTAAATTTAATTTTAATGAAATTGAAATATGTATTAATATTTTACTATGTTGGATATAAGTTGTGATTTTAAAATAAATGTTTATTGTTCACAGAAACATTTTCAATATGAAATTCGGGCTTTGTTAATAGACAATATAAAGCATCTTTTTATTATTTTAATATAATTTATAACTTGTAATATTTTAAATTTGTAGAAATTCCAAATTTATTTAAGATTTAATTTCGAATAATTTTTTTGTTACTTTAAAAAAACTACATTTATTTTATTCTATTTTTTTCTTTAAAATATTGCAAGGGCTTCATTTATTTTTATCACATTTATTATTATTCCTTAATGGACTTTTATAGATGATATAACAAAAACCAACTAAGACGACTATTTTTAATAAATATAATTTTCAACATTTTATAAAGAAAAATATGGAAATTATTATATATACTCTATATAAAACTTTTCTTTATAGAATATTATCAATCTCATAGTTCAAAATGCAAGACTTGATGTTAAGTTCCTTAGTGTGAATACGACAGATTTTTATGCAAGGTATTTTCTCTCTCCCGTGAAAATGATTCCATTTTAAATACAAAATTTGATTTCGTCTGCCATAGTGTGAAGAAAATTGTACCAGTGTTGAATGAAATTCAAATTTCATGAAAAATACCAGGTTCATATTTTTTTAATTAAATATGTAAACAGTCAAATATTTTAATCGGAAACCAAAAAGGCTGACTTTTTATTTATTTAATTAAAAAATAAAAGCTCAAAATTTTAATGAGAAATCAAAATATTATTATTTTTTTTTAATTTGAAATGATAATTTAGATAAATTCTTCTCTAGTTTTCATTAAAAATTTCCATTATTTTGTAAAAAAAAAGTTTATACACGTAGTTAATGTTTCCTATCAAGACAAAATAATTAATTTTAAGAACATTATTTTTTTATGTCAATTTTAAATATGGTATAAAAATAAAACTGCCTGTTTCACAATGCTTATAAAAATAGTGATATCTCGAAATCAAATGCTTCTAAATTTGCTTGTGTCGATAATTCTTAGTATCTATGAATGGATGTAATTATAAATGTTACTCAGTTATAAACTATTTCATTTTAGAAGAGCAAAAGTGATTGGATCATAAAATTATCAAATGCACGCACTCACGTTATCTTCTTCAACATATGTCCCAATTTAAGCAAATGGTAATGATTACGTTTCTTGAATCGAATGATACCGAGAACTCCAAGTTTCAGTATTAATTTAGAAATAAATCAATCTTTCTGTCGAAATATTACGATGCGTTTATCTACTGAAGTGAAATTTTCCTCAATTTAGAAGTTCAGAGTTTCATGATTGAAACAATCGCTAATGTCACAAATTTAAGCGAAAGTTAACGTTCCGGTGAATCGCTCGCACACTTCTCGAAAAAGTAATAATTTTTCTAGAGAACCAGCAATCGAATTCTCGGAGTAACTCTTGGAGACTTTCCATTTCTAACTAATCACCAGCCATCGAGTATTATAAACGAAATGGCTCTGGAATATTTTTCAGAATTGTCTGCAATAAATCGAAAAGCTCAACTCTATAACGACACATTAAATTCTACGCGTAATCAAATTATCTCTCTGTTGAGCGTTTTTCCTTTACTTCGAGAATCTAGAGGGACCTTCATTAAGCCAGGATAATTACACTTCCAGCGCCAGTTTTCGTGTCTTCGCGGGCGACATTGGTAATTGCTGGAGAGTGTTCGATGAAATTTATTACTCAGTTAGGAATTTCTCCCACTCCAAGTGGCAACATTACAAAAGAAAACTTTTCGCGTGATTTATATGTGTTGCATCACTTTCGATTGATTCAAATAAAATATAGTAATCAACAGTTGCTCGGATAACTTATTTAGATCTAGATTTGTTTTATTTTTCAAACCTCACCTTATATTGAAAATTATTCAGCAGTTGATGATTTCAATTTGCGCTAAGAGGGCAATTACTGTAATTTAAAATTAAAGTTAATTTTGTGATTAAAAGAAAATTTTAGGAGTAAACCACTGTTGTAGGATTCAATCTTTAATTAATTTATTCTATTTAAGATAAAAGAAAAATTCCCTCATATTTTAAGTATTCGGAATGAAAATTCATTTTAAAATAAAGCAAAATATTCATGAGCACAAACTCTTTATTTGACATATGATTCATCAAATATTGTAACAAAGCCAAATTAACAATTGGATTTTAAACGTTTTATCACAACTTTTGTCTTGGAACTTAGGTCAAATATTAATAATTATTTTTATTACACTACTGGCCACCGTAAATAAAAACCCTGAAATTTACTACATTAGGAGGTAAGATATGCAAATGATTAGAATTTTAGCTCGGACACACAGAACACGTGCCTGTGGTGCTACTTCAGAGAACTATTTAACGCATGGAGGTTTTGACGATATTAATTTCAGCAATTGTGTTTTTCTTATGGATTTTTGAAAAAAAAATCAGTTATGCCTCATAGAAAACAGCAATTACTTTTTGATCGAGTATCGAGTTCGCCAGAGAATGGATAATGGCCTACCAAGGCTCTGGATTATCTTTCAGGGAAATTGATACGAATTCCCTGAAAGATAATCCACAATCTTGTTAGGCCAGTTTAGATCAGGTTTCAGGGAATTGCACGAAAACAAACAACTGTTATGCAGATATGTGATCAATGGATGCATCAGGGCACAAATGGCAAACGTGTTCGATTGCATCCACCTCAGTGCACCACTTCAAGTAATGACAGACAAATAGTGCGCAAGGAAGTGATGGATCGCTCAGCCACATCACGAACCATAGAATAGCACATTCAGTCTGTAACACATTATCCAGTGTCTGCATGTACCATTGGACGCCGTTTGAAATATAGTGGTCAGTCCTCAAGACGTCCATTGCTTCATCTACCTTTGACGCAGAACCACAGATGTCTCCATATCCAATGTGCAATGAAACAAAAAAGATGTGGACGACAGAATGGAATGAAATTGTCTTTACTGATGAGTCACGCTTCTGTCTGCAATACCACGATGGTCGCATTCGAGTCAGGAGACACTGTGGAGAGAGGATGCTGTACAGCTGCATTATGCACCGCCACACTGCTCCTGCACCGGGTATAATGGTATGGGGCGGTATTAGATATCACTCTCGCACTTGTCTAGTATGCATTGCAGGTATTTTAAACAAATGGTGCTACATCTCTGAAGTGTTGGAGCCAATGAAATTCCTTACTTTAGGGGCTTGTCCACAGCTATATTATAATAGGATAATGCGCGACAACACGTGACACGCATTGCTCAAGGGTTCTTGTGCAATCACCAAATTGAATAGCTTCCCTGGTCTGCTTACTCTCTGGATCTTTCACGGATAGAAAACATATGGTACATAGTTGTTCAATGATTGACCCAGATTATATCCCTAGCTGTCACACCAGATCAACCTTGGCAATGTGTGGAAACTGCTTGGTCTGCTGTGGCATAACAACAAATCCAAAGTCTCTTTGAATGAATGCCGAGGCATGTGGCAGTGGTGGTGTCCAACAAGGTGGGCTACTCTAGTTAATAATTTTGGCAGGAAGCATACTTTACAGAAGTCCATAAATTTAATCATTTGATACTTGGTCAACATGTTATCTACAAAATAAATTTTGTTATGATATCTCTGGTCTTTCTTGGTGTTGCAATTTGGATGGCCAGCAGTGTATTAAAAATATCATCACCAAGTTAACATTAGATGAAGGTAAAATTTAGATACAGTTCTTGTGTAAGAATAAATATATATATTTTTGAATAAAGTATTATGGTTCTTGCTGAAACAATTTTAATATAGTTATGTGCATAAAAATTACAATTTTAATACTTGAAATAATTCGATTTGTTGAAATACATCGAAATTGTTTTGAAATGGTTTTTTCGAAGATTACAAGCAATTAATGAAGTTTTATTTTGGTTATTAAAAATATTAATTTTAATAACAAAAATAATTCTATTACTTAAGGAATAATACGCAAAGATTTTTAAACATAAATGCATTATTATATTAGCCCCTTACGCCATTCGTAAGACTTGAAGATCCTAACATAAGGCCAATTTTGAAAATAACAGTTAAATAAACTGTATATTTACAATCCTAAATTTATTTTCTTTCTTTTCTTTTAATATGAACCATAAAATACTCTATTAATATACAATATATAGTCAAATATACTTGAAAATTGTCAGAAAATGAATCAAACACAGTAAAAGCAGCATTATTGATATCAAAAAGATTGTTTTAATAAAAACTATTTTTTCTTAAATGAATATCTGAATGATAGGTAATACAAATAAAAGACATTAACATTAAGACTTATTTATACTTTAAATTTTTGAACTTAAATTATATCATGAAGTATGCCTTAAAATTGATAGAATTAATTATATAATAAGATGATGAATTTATATCAGCTAGTAAATTCATAAAATAGAAGATATTATACTTAATTTTTTATTTATACTATCTTTATAGTTTAGATAGAATTAAATATAAAGGCATTTGTTACTTATACTGAATTTTATATGCAGATAAATTATAAATATAGTTATAAATTATATATATATATATATATATATATATACTATTTAAAGTTAGAAAGCTATTTAAGAAAACTAGCGCATCTTTTAAAGAAATTACATCAATATATTGACCGAAAATCTGTCATTTTAAACTATGATACATGTTTATTTATTAAAAAATAATTAATTACTTTAAAATTATCATGTATTTATTTGAAAGAATATCACTTTATACAAACGAGTAGTAAAATTAAAGTACTTAAAATTGAATTGAGGTATTAATTATAAGCATTAGTGGCATATGAATTTAATAAAATTTTTATACAGCTATGATCTAATATTTACTTATCGCACCATTATTCGTTTATTTATAAAACTAAAATAAATGCAAACATTTATGTTAATAAATTACACAAAGAAATATATTCAAAGAACATCATTCATATATACGCAATCAAAGCTTGAGAATAAACTAATTACTATATGTAATGTATATTTATTAAAATAATGGTTTCCCAATTTTATTTGACTTCTGTTTCTCGTTTCTCCAAAAGCCATTTTCTAAGAGTGAAAAACTTTTTAATTTGCAGTAATTTCATTAATTACTCAATTAACATTCACTGGATGTTAATTTGCTTTGTTAATTTACTAAGTACTCATTTAAAAATCTGTATCTAGTATTTCTATAGTTATGTTTTAAACCACGAATTGAATAATGAGACTTTAATTATAAAGTGATATAGTTTAAGAGAAAATTAACAAATAAATTGAAAATTTATAGATTAATTTTAATTAATAAAATAGAAATAAAAATTAAAAGTTATTTCAAAGAAAATATAATTTTAAGCTAAACCATTTTAGTTTAGTTGTTTAAAATAGACTTAGATGATGCATTTAATGAGAAAGGTAATTTATTAAACAAAATTAAATCATTAGCAAAGGATAAACCGTATTGTTTATTTTAGTTGCATTTACGAATAGTATATTTAGTAAATCAATATTTGCTCGTAAAAATTCTATACAAATATGAGTAGGTATAAGCTTGAATTCTTTATATGAAAATCAAACATTTAAATTTATTTTGAGCATGCGAAAAATCATCCATTTCTCGTTTAATAGAGGAATTAGAAAAATTGAATGTATTTGTCAAATAATTGTCGACTAGACGATGTATAATTATAGTAAATTAAATTATGTTAATCACGTATTACAAAGCATGCAATCATTCGAATTCCAAGCTTTTGTAAACAATAAGACAAAAAATTTGAGACAAGTCATAATTATATTTTATAATATATAATAATGTGTATTAAAAAGTTTGCGTGATTTTAAAAATGACGTAAAATTTTAATACTTAATATTTGTGTAATATAAAATATATTGATTTCAAATTAAAAATAATTCTTCCAATATTTATTGAACGAATTTAAACTTTTCATTATCTTTAAATTCAAAAATCCACCACAACATTTTTCATGGAAAATAAAATTTAACCATTATCACTAACAGCCTATTTATTCCTTATTTAGATTTATTTTAATTGGAATTTGTGTTTCAACATAATAAATATAGTAAATGAGATTCTCATATAATATATGAGATCTTAAATACATAATTTAAATATTTATAATATTTCAAAACACTTAGAATATCTTGTAAGTGTTAGTTAAAAAAAATCATATTTTTCTTCATTCTTTTCACTCACTCTACAAAATTAAAAAGAAGTAAAGAATATATTTTTATAAATTTCATAATTTTAAATATTGCGGTTGCATAATTTAGTATCTAATGTTTCTGTATACACTATTTGTTTGCGTTTTTGCATTTCATAAAATTTAACATTTTATATGTTTAATTGATTTGTTCCTATAATACAAAATTTAATGTGTGGTTAGAAGATATAAGTTTTTTCTCCAAAATTGTTCATTCATATTTCTGTTAAGTTTAGCACGATGTTTGTGATGGAAAAGGCAAAACATTTTATATTAATTCAAATTTTGGCATTTGAAACATGTTTTTTTGCATTTTTGATTTTTTAAGAAATATAAAATATTTTACTTTATAATTTGAAATTTAATATTGAAATGGTGTAAAACATTTTGAAAATAATGTATTAAATATAAATAATGATTATTTATAAAAGTTAAAAAAAATCTCCCTTTATTATTATTATGTACGTACTACTGTGTGTGGACGTATAAATTGAATTCTAATATAAAGACAAAAATAAAAAATCTTTATTTATTTACTAAGTACGTTAACAGCATACTAAATATCCAATTCATCATATTTTTTGAAGAAACTTTAATTACTAGTTCACAAATGTGTCTTTTAATATCTAAAGAAAGTGTCAATGAACACGAACACCAGATTTTTTTCAGCAATTCTGAATTGTTTTATTTTATTACAAAATCTCTAACCCATAAATAAAGGTCATTTGAATTATGGTTTTGAGTAGGTTAAATAGATTGTTGAAGATTGATTTGTTGAAAAAAATATGATGCATTTTTTTTTATGTTTTATAAAACATTATTTCTCTAAAAATAAATAAGAAAAATATCGTATAAACCTACCGTTTTCATTTTAAAAATAATTTGAAACACTTTCATTAAAGTTTCTTTCTGATACTAATAGTTTTTACACTGACACCCATAACACGTGATAAAATTTTAGTTTTTTAAAAGAATATAAAATTGCGTTACTACAATTTTGATCATGCTTAGTTCAGTATCTTTCTAGTAAAGGTCCTTCTAAGAGAAATTACAAATCTAAATACTTTTTATAGTTGATGAAAATAAATATATAAATAGAAATATTATTATTTTTTAATATTATGTAATTATTAGTAAAAATTAAATAAAATTTTTATTATTCTATTCAGAAGGATCTTTAATTGATAAGAAATCTTACAATTCAAAATAAAACCTTTAAAATCTCTACAAAGTTTAATGTAATTGTCATGTAAAATATTACCAAATAATATTTTTCCAATTTTAAAAATAATTTTTAACACCTTAAAATGAATGAAACATTCTTATATAAAAGCCTATATATTTGCAGGTAAACGTTGTAATTATAATACAAATATGAAGAAACACTTAAAAATGTAAATGTAAGAAAGAAAATATTTAAAATAATATAAGAACATGTTTGATAACAGAATGAAAGCATTTTTTTTTCTTAAAAATGTATGAAATGTTAAGTGATTAATAAAAATATTAAAAAAAATAGATATGATTTAAATATTTATAAGAAGGATTGGAAAAACGATAACTTAGAAAATTAATTTGCAAAAATAAAAGAAAATACCATTTCTTCAGAAATGAATCTGAATAAGGAAATGCTGAAGATTTGAGCTCTTTGATATTTTGCTCTAATAAATAATATTCATTTTGTGAAAAATAATATTCATTTTAAAGAGTACAGTAGTA
>JAPDSC010064016.1:65386-83158 GCA_026290005.1 Latrodectus geometricus
TATAGAGATTTTTGTGAATGCTCTTATTTGATTATAATGAAAATTGTATTGGTAAATTTGTTATCATCATAAGTATATCCAAATGCTCTTGGCAATTAAAGATTTTCATAAAAATCGAAGCATATTTTTTCCAATATTTATTTAATGCGTACTAATATGTAAATATTAAGTTGAAAAATAATTGATTTTGGAAATGAATGATTCAGGTGTAATGACAAGAAAAAGAAATAGCACACACACGTATAGAGTTTTTTTTTCCCATTTAAGCAATAGATTTATAAAATTATAGTGTAAAATACTCTTTAGGAAAATAGCATGCAATTCATTTACAATGCAAAAGAAAATTTCAATGCATTTCAATTAATTCCAAAACATCGAACTTTGATTATTATTTACAGTAATAACTACTTAAGCATTTCAGTGATACAGTTAATTAAAATATTGAATCTTTATTTAAATATAATTAATAAAACTAAAGTCAAATGAATTACAGAAGTCTCGTCATTGTTTTCTACCATTAAATGTTATTAACTACCCAGATCATAGTTAATATTATAGCATATATTATATACGTATACAACAACAAAGCATAATCCCTTCAATTTCATATTTGTGGATAAATTTTTATTATACCATATTTACACTTTTTGAATTATTTAAGGCTTTATAATCCATTTTAATATTTTTTAACTATCAGTGATTGTTTAGATTTTCATTACAGTTTTAGTAAAGCATATATTGAATTCTGGTTAAAAATGGTATTTAATGATACTCAACATTGTAAGAAATTTTATGGTAAATTGTTATCCAAATTATATCTCTTTATTTCACAAAAGGAAGTATAAAATATTATTTATTTTTTTAACCAACCTAAGGTGTTTCAAATTGAATAATATATTACAATTTGTAATATAAATAAAAACATTAAGTACTATTTTATGCATATTACTTTTTCTTGATGATTGAAATTTAATATTTTAAATGTAATATTTTTCATTTATTTAATAAAAATAAATGTTTTCAAAAATATCCATCATTCATATTTTTTTCAATATTTAATGCATTTGTATCCATATCCGTAACATTCCTTCCAGCCAAGAAAAAACACTTTCTTTGACAGAAACTATTCAGAAATAGAAACAATATCTTTCTCAGCATTAGTCAGTAGCCTAAGCAGTTTATTTGTTTCACTACATAGTGGCGTTATCTAACATTCTGTCGAAGGCACAATATCGAGATTTTAACAGATATAAAAGGGAAAAGATAGGTGCAGAAAAGAAATACAGATAAGATTCGTTATATTTACTATCGATCACTATTCCCTCTGGAGAGAGAAAGGATTTTCTAAAGGGAAATCCCCTTTAGGACTCCGCATAAGATCCGGAAAAGGGATACAAGAGTGATTTTTTTCTTCAGTTGCTTTCCGTATCTGTGGTTTGGGACATCCTCTCACTACTTCACCATCTTACTTTTCCCTGCATTTATGTTTTTAGTCCCTTTGAGGACTCTAAGAGAGTCAGTTAAAACATTATAGACCGGAAAGATAGGGAAAAAAGTTCATGACATTGTTTTGATTTGGATTAGGTATGGAGGATTACCGAAAAGCACTCTTTATTTCTTTAAATATTTTTTGGAAAAGAAATTGTTGATTTTTTTTCCCCTTTCAGTTGAAATTTCAAAAAACAAGTAATAAGACGCAGACCATCATTTTTATTCTTACAAAAATTGACAAAATTGAATATCTATGTCGGTCAGTTGACAAGAAATGAATCAATTACTTTTTATGCTTGAAAAAGAACAACGCTTTTGCAAAAAACTGGAATATTATCTAGCTCAGTTTTTTTAAAATTATCCACCCCCTTCAATTTTATGAATCTATACTACAAAAAAATAACTATCCCATATAATATAAATATTTTTTCAAATAATCTAACACAAAATACTGAACTATTTCTGTTAAATGTAGCAAAAAATAAATAAATAAATAAATACACACATAAATAATAATAATAATTATCTTTAAATTGTGTTATCATTTTTATTTCTAGAAAATTGCAATTATTCTAAGTGCTATTAACTTATAATCACACATTTCAAATTTAACTTTATTCAGAATTGTCAAAATAGATCACAAATAAATTTAAATAAAAGAGCTCAAAGAAATATTTCTCATAAATCTAAATGTTATTAGATTTACTTGAATATTAAACTGAAATGTTTTTAAGAAATTGAAATATTTATTGGAAAATTTAACAACGGGAAAAATTTCTACTTTTCAGTTCCATAATTAATATCAATAAATATTTTGAGTTGAAGTTAAAAAAAAATTCATAATCATAAATGTACCGAGAAATAAGTACTTGTAAATATGAAATGAATAGGTTTAAAAAATTAATTTTTTCCTTAATTTAAAAGCTAATGATGTTTAAAATTTTAATAAAATTAATCTTATTGATTGCAAAAGTACCTTTTGAAATCAATCAGATTAATTTTGCAAAAATATCTTTAAAAATTATTATTTTATATAATTCGAAAAATTAAGAATAATATAATTTCTAACAAAATAGTGGTGAGTAGTAATATCTTAGAAATTTTTGTTAATTCTAAATTTTTCCTATTAATTTAGTCGCAGTTTCTAATTTTTTTAGCTGTAATTCTGATTAATTATTTTTATTTAATTTTTCATTTAAGTTAAACCAAATATTGGAATATTTTATTTTTATGACTTTGAGATTTACAACCCAGATCGATTTGTTAAGTCCTTACTAATATTGATATGAAATTTTTTAACAACACCATTACTGCCAAAATATAGGAAATAATATTTTAAGTAGAATTTTTAAAACTAAACTAAATTTTGAAAACTGCTGAAAAAATAACTTTAAAGAAATTGTTAATATTTACTCAAATGCTAATCGTTCACTAAAGATTAAAAATATTAAGAAACTTTTCTTTAAATATAATTTTTTTAAATTTATATCAACTTCCAATTTTTTGAAAACAATATTTATATGTATAAGGCCACTATTTTTTATTATTTATTTATAAATTCTTTAGTTACAAATTTTCATATAAACATTATTCTATGCAACGGAAATAATAATTGTCCTAAACGATAAATGCTTAATAACAGATAACATATTTGAATTATATACCAGCACTTCACAGTATGGAGAAATAAAGCTATTACAAATATTTTTAAAATGTTACTCATTCATGACAATTGAGCACTTATCATAAATGGTTTAATAGTTATACTTTTTAATGATGAAACCGTAATCTGATTCTCATTTGTTTTTCTGCCCTAAGCGTTTTGTAAATCGTCGATGTAATCGTTATACAAAATGGAAAATTTTCATGGTTCATCATATGGGAAACTTTAGATTCGATTCCAATCATAACTGAGTAAAAAGAAATGGAAAATTCATTTTTTTAATGCAAGTTTATCAAAGTAAGTACTTGGGAGTTTTCTGCATTGCAATGCATACATAAATTTTTATCTGGGGAATTCATTCATGGGAACAAATAACATGTAATGAATGGTAAAAAATTCTTTATCAGTGATTGACAGTTTCTGATTTGCTCTCCATTATATAGAATCAAATTGAAATAAATCTGTATACATTTTACGTTAATTGTTTTTTAAAGTAATATATTATTTATAGTTATTATTAATATATTTATAAATGCTTTAAGCATTTGTAATAAAAGTGTTTTAGTCACAGTTTTGATTTAAGGCACAATTAATTTAAAACAATTTATTAAGTTTTTATTGAAAAATAAAACTTATTAAGTATAAAAATTAAATTTGTCAATTTAGAAATCAAACTTATGTTTGTGCTTAGCTTTAATAAGATTAATTCATATAATTTACTTTATTTTAATGCAATTAAATTATGTTGTTTCTGCACACAAAATTATATCCGTATACATTACTTTAATTAATTAAGCAAACATTAAAAAGTAAAGACCGTGTTATACCTAACCAAGATATACATTTCTGATGTATAAATTGAAATAAAAAATAATCTTCTTTCATTAATGAAGAATTCTCAAGAATTTAAATTCTTTTTAAATACTTTTAAACTGATCAAAATTGCAACGTTACTGTAACAAAAAAAAACTGCCATTACTGAAAAAAAATTGAAAGAAATAAATTTGAAATAAGAAATGTGATTTCTTTTTTTTTTTTTTTTAACTTCACGATTCGTAAGAGTAAATGCGGATAAAAAATTAGAAGCGGTTAAAAAAATTCTACGATTCTGTATTTAATCTAATCACAATTTCTAAATCTTCTAAAATCTTTAAAATTTCCTCCCACATCTCTTGGGGAGTGAGGCGGCAGGTGAGATGGAAATGCAAATTTCCTTTGCATTGTTCTTGGCAAAGAATCTCTTTTTCAACCCTTTTTAAAGCATTTATTGGACCGATGGGGTGTTAATCTTTGTCTGCCTCTTTAACAATTTAACCACGAAATCGAACGTAAGTAGACGTGACTTTTGCCCCGTGGCGCTTCGATTACAGGAACTGGTGGGGGTGCGAGCAGAAAATTCCTGATTTATGCTGCCAGTTCAGTTATAGAAGCTGGCTTAGGGAAGTAGCAATTACCTTAATTAGACTCTCTCATCCTTTTTAAATGAATAATTAAATAAATACAACAACGGACGTGAGAGAAAATGGGGTTTTACAAAGCAAAAAAAGGGGTCGTTTGACGCAGCAGTTTTCTAGGCCCGCTTGGTTGATGCAAACAAAAGATGCCTGTCAGAGTTTTGCCTTTGTTCCTATGAGGAGTGATTAACGTTACATACTCACCACAACAGGTAAAAATAATTACAAAGAAGGATGCCGTGACGCTTGATCGACGAGAAATCCATGTAAATTTCTCATTCTCCTTTTCATTGGCCAACTTTAAATTTCGCGTGAACAAGGTTTACGCGTTTCAAGTTGGTTTATTACTTTGAAGCATTTTGTTTCACGCGATTCGTGTACCTTCATTAAAAGTTGATTTTTAATGCAAATAAGAATTTGTTTCTTCGAAATTTAATTACTTAGCTTGAACATCTCGGGAAAAGAACACAAATCTAAGGCTTTGTAAACAAAACATAAAAATAAATGCATTTTTTCTTATAATGAACGAATGAATTTAATGTAAGCACAGAATCAAATAAACAAAAAAATAGGAGAGGGAGGTTTATTAAATTAATAATTTACAATTTAGCATAGATTAGTTGTTGGTATTCAAATAAAAATTTTGGTATTTTTTCATGATTTTATATTTCATGTTACGGTATAGTTATTTTTCTTTATAATTTGTTTCAAAATAATGGTCTATATTTTCATAATTAAACTTTTATATCTTACATTAGGAAAAAAAGTTGTAGATTATTTAAAAAACTAAGTGGATTTGGATTTTACTTTCTTCATTATATTTATATAGATGGTATGTGAGAAAATTTATCGGCATTTTTATATAATGTGTCTTTCCTTTTAATTATACATTTTTGGTATTTATAATGGATAATAACTAAAAATTTTGTAGATTTTTTATGCTCTTATCTCTTCATCATATTAGGATTCTTTCATAAATAATGAACGTATTTGAGTAATATAGGGATGGATGGCAAGAAAACTCGCATTTCTTCATTTATTTAATTGGAAATAAAATCAATCTTGTCGTGTTTCTAAACCAAAGAATCAAGTCTTACATTATAGTCTTACTCTAATGCTATTATATTAAGCTTTATCTCATAAAGCTTAATATGATAGCATATGTTATTCAGTTAACAACATTCAATAATGAAGTAAAATTTACGTGTTTATCAATTTTCACATTTCTTGATATATCTCTTATAGTACTAATGTGTGAATATTGTCAAATTAAATTGTATTACCTGATTTTTTAAGGAATATTTTTAAATTGAAAATAACACGTTATTATAAGCGCATAATATAGAATGATAACATCAGATACTGATATAAGGTAATATTGATATACTAAATTCTTTATAACTATCCGTGATTGACAAACTGTTTAAAATATTTGGCTTATACAAATATTTTCCATTTAATTAATTATTTTCGTCTCCAATTATTGCATTTTTGTGAAGAAAAATTGTTTTCCGTAAATTACTGCTTGTGATCTAAATGTCACATTTATATTTTCTGTATAAGCAATTAAAGCATATTGCAAATCAGTGTGGCTGTCACCAAATTTTAGAACAAGTTAGTAAACCCATGTAAAAATTAAAATGGATTATACATGCTTTTCAACTTGTTTTAGTTACAAATCTGTAATGTGTGTTACACATGATACTTAGCAAAGCCAATCCCGCCCTTCAGGGACTCGGCGAATGAAGTCAGAAAGAGTGCCTTCCTTTTTTGAACAGAACACCCCCTACGAGGGTGTAAGTACCACTTTTGCTCATAGATGACAATAACATCAGGGTCTTCCGATTTAGAATTAGAAGCCAGAGCAGACCAAAAGTCTGGCTCCTAATACCCCCAGGGGTATTATTTTGGAATGGGAACTTGTTGGACATTGTAACCACGACATATTTTATGTATGGCATACTGTTCTAGTCTCCCCATTAATGAATCTTTGGATAAGCCAAGATTCGAACTCACCACCTTCCGTTAACGAGAACAACCCCCTAAGCTACCAGAGCACCGTGGCATGTTACAAATCTTTCACTAGCAGTTGTGTTTTCAGCATGAAATGTTTGTTTTGTAATAACTATAGAATACGATATTAAAACAGATTTTTGAAGTATGAGTTTCTGAATGATATTACACTATCAAATTTGTAACTATGTTAGATATATATGATGTAAGATTTTTAAGAAAAATATCTTAAGAAGAAGAGCTTAACACGAATTTTGGTATTTAATAAACAAAGAATCAAATGACTTCATCTTATAAATATAATATCTTCCTACCTACATCTTGCAGTTCAAATAATTTGAATAATAATAGATTAAAAATATTGGAGTTTAGCTAGCAACTGAAAGATTTTCCATTAGATATAAGAAATTAATATCCTTAATTTACTATATATATAATTCTTATTAATACTAAAAATCAAAGAAATTGCTTTCATTGGTTCGAATGTATTATTTTAAAATTGTCAATATTTGTGTAATGTGATGAGGAAAAGTGACTTTAAAAAAAGCAAACATTTTGATATAAATATGTGTAATGAAATTTTATACCAAATATATATTAATAATCAAATCTACAGTATACGATTGAACTGTTCCGCAAACTTTTGCAAATATATATTTAACTATAATATTATAACTATTTATATATTTAAACTATATTTGTAAATATATTTTAAATAATTTTCTTATGTGAAGCAAATTAATTTACGAATATTATATATGAACGCTATTTTCTCTAATAATTCGATTGATAGTACGAAAAACGAAGGAAACTAAAATTATCAGTTTTCGATACATAATTAGTAATTTAAATTTAAGTATCCAAAACTTCATCAAATGAAGTAACTATTCAATTTCATAGTCAAACATATTTCCCACTACTTCAAAGCTAGAATTTGATAAACTCTAAAGCAACCATTAAACTTAAAAGAACAAAAATATAAAAGAAATAGGAAATTCATTTAACATTTCAAAATATCTTTTAGCTTAACATAAGTGGAAAAGACGTAAATGAAAATAAATGTTTTTCATTTTAACGTAAAACCGTTTTTTTTTTCTTTTTCTAGCTCGTTTCAGAAAATAAGATTTGGAAATCGTTGTAAAAATCGTTAATTTCAGAATCTAAGTAAATTTTAAGTAAATATTTTAAAGTAAATTATATATGAAGCTGATTGCTTTTAATTTATCTAAAATATTAGATTAATCCACTTCTAATGATTTTCTGAACAAAAACAATTTTCAAACTTTTGCGTAGATTTCCTTAGTAAATATCTATCGAGAAACCAATTCCTTATACGCAACTATCTTCATAAAAATGGTTTTCCAATAATTAAAAGTACTTTACGCGTGTCAAAAAAAATTTAAGTATTAAATTTTTAAAAATGAAATTTTTATAAATTAATACTTAGAGTGTTATATTAACAAATTTAAAGGGAAATTTCATACGAGTTTTTGTCTCAAGATACATGGAATAAATAAAAAGGTATGCTTATTCAAGTAGTGCTTGGGACGAACTATTTAGTGGTATATTTTTTCTTTAATATTATTTACATTATATTTAATATTAGTTATATAATATTTTCTTCAATATAGATTTATATCTTTGACGTCTGACATTTCCCAAACATTTTTATAACAAGCAATATAAATACATTGTATTTAAAACTTAAAATTACAAATATACTTATTAATATAGCAAAGTAAATGATATATGATTTAGAAATGCAGTAACTACATACTCATACTTGTTATTTTATATTAACCAGTTAGATTTACTCATGAGTTTCGTGTCATCTTATGGTGTTGACTAGCTTTAATGATCATGTCTTAAAACAGCAAAATATCCAGATATTTCATAGTTAAAATATAATTTAACAATTTTAATAATATCTATAACTCCATCTTTTCTTTGAGGCACGCAAACTATGTCAAATGATATGAATTATTTGAATTATTTTTTGTGAAACATGTATAAGTTTATATTAAAATATGTTTAATGTGCCTTTTGAATTTATTAATAAAAAATTCTAATTTATTCTACAGTTTTCAGAGTATTTTTATCAATAATTAAGAAATATTCTTATATTAATGCTTAATATTTAAGAATAAGTTATCTTAAAAAATACTTAATTTGTATTTCAAATTTAAAATTCAAATATAAAATAAAATTTGAAAAGAATTCACATGTTGAAAGAAATAAATACTCATATTTTATGAAAAGTTAACAAGACTGTGATTTGAATTGAATTGACATTTGAATATTTATAAGTCATTGACACACTTGAATATTTATAGATAATTTGGAATACATAATTTAAAAGTTCTTTTGGATGTAAATTGATAACGGTTTTTAAATGAATTGAAATTTTTAAGTTTACTTAGAACTCTTAGAAATAGTTTAAAAAAGAAGACACGAGGGCATGGAAAATAATAAAAATAGCGTAGAAGTAAAATTATCACTTCCTGTAAAAGCACAAGGATTCATTGATACAGGACGAAATATATATTGTCATACTTTTACAGGAATTAATTCTAATATCTCTTTGTATTCATTAAGAAATTTGAAAAATGTATTATTAAATTTAAATATTCAAGAAAGTAATGTTAGTTTCAGCAATTATATACAAATTGCATGTTCCTATATTCGAATTTCCGATAAAGAGATAATATATCATCTTTTATAATTATTTTTTCCCAAAAAGTACAAATCATCTTAATTATAAATAACATTTATTTTATCACGCTTATTATTCAATGTATCATTGCTTTATATTCAATTCATCATTGGTTGCTTGATATTCTTTGAAAAAAATACTTATAGAAATTAAAATGTGTGAAATAGTTAAAAGCCAACATTATGAGGAAAATTGCAATTTCAAATGGAAGATCGATGAACTTGGGATTTTCAAGTCAATGATGAAGTCCCTCTCAAACTAGTTTAACTGTGCGAAATGTCTTCTCACATGTCTCCCTGACATTATTTTCCTATTAAATTCCACCTATCGGCGGCATGTGATTATTTCTGAATCTTCCAACGCTGGGTCGTTAATATAGGGTCCACTTCTTGATGCAGCCTCATTGCAGAGCATCTGGTTATTAGCATTGGTAAAAAACTTGGTTCATTTGTATATGGGATCTCATTGTACTTATTTGCAAAGTTTCATGGTTGCCCCTTCCTTCCTTCTTGATATGCTATTTTCAATGCCTGTGAATGTATATAAAGAGGTGAATAAAACAGAAACCAAAGATCAATATTTCATTCGACCTTTTGTGGGGATAACAACTCTTATTTATTTGAGAATAGAGTTGATATTCTTTGAGAGCATTTATGATCAGGAAATACCATCATTGGCTAAGCAGCTTTTGATTTTGTAAATTAGAAAGAAGAGGAGAGTGCTTTGTCTATACGTCTTTCCATCATTTCTCGAACAATTTCTATGAGGTTAAGATTTAGGTCTTGTGTTAGCTATGGAAGGTGTCTGAAGTCATCTTAATGTTCAGCGAACCAATTTTGAATTCTTCTCCCGTGTTGTATAGTTGCATTATCGTCCATGAAGTATCACTTTCAGTGTAGAAACACAATATTGCGTGGGATATTCTATCTGCCAGTATACCTAAGTATCTATTGGTTGTTTTATTGCTCTATATGAATACCTGACAATCACTTCAATACTGTAGTATCAATACCCCATATCATGATACTCCAATCACATTTTGTATAATGTAAGGCAAGATTTATTTATGGATTTGTATTGTTCCTGCCAAATTTTAAGTTTTCTATTTGTGCAAAATGAAATGTACTGTGATTTAGATACTAATATTGCTATTTTTTTATTCTCAGATGTACAGTATTTTCCTTCCGGATACGACAGAAAACCGTAGAAATGAAGGTTTTCACACGAACACCCAACACTTTCCTATTTTCTGCAATTCTCGAAGAATGGTTGAGTTGAAATACACTAGGAAAAGCTCTGGTTGATGTTTTATACTATTTTTCACCGTAGATTTTCTGTTCAGCTTTACAATTTCTAGGACACGACAATGATGACATTCTTGAAACCATTCACAAAAACGTTTGGGTTTTTTTTTTTTTTTTTTTTTTTTTTTTTTTTTTTTTTTTTTTTTTTACAAGGACTGCAACTTTTTTCTTTCTTCTACACAAAGATTGCGGACTCTAATCTCAACATTTGAAAAATTTTAATAAATCTTCTTTTGAAAACTCAATACGCAGTCTTCAAAATGAAGGAAACTTTCAAAACAAGCTACAACAGTGAACATTTCATTCAAAACATAGAAGATATATGTATTTCTTACTGTCGTTAATTTCTTGATCGCTTTCCAACTATGTGTCATAATAAATTAACTTACGTCATCCTTAGCAAGCTTTGAATTAAAATCTGAATGGTTTCTAATTCTTTCAAAAGTTTATATGTATAATATTAGCCTTAAACTATTTAAAATAGAATTAATATATTTAAAACAGCTGAATGTTTCTTAAATGTTATTTGCAGTACATATAATTTAGAATGTATTAATTTCGTTGATATTTTCAAACAAACTTTAATTTACTTAATTTGACATTTTAAGCAATAAAATTAATGTTTCTCTATAAGGCCCAGAAGGTAAATTGTGTTTCTCTGCATTCCACTCGAATAACTACAAAATCTAGGGAAAAATCTCTGGATAGGAAAGTAATCCTCCGTTGAATACTTTGTTGACAGAGACCAGATTTCTATCTCATATCCATACCAATACGGTACATGCCACACATAAAGAGGCGCAGCCAACGCTTAATACTGAGACCGGAGATTTTTTATGGCCTAAATAAAAAGGCCTATGGCAAATGGAAGTCTGTGCCTTAGAAAAGTGGAGGCAGACGTTACTTTTCTTTGTTAAGAGAGCGCATTTTCTTCCTCTTCGCTTTCATTTTTTACTTCTTTTACTTCCTGACCACTCATTTTATCAAGATGTTGATAAACTATCTGGAGTTCCATCTTTGGACACTAAATTTAGTTTTAGATTGGACAGCAATCTACCAAACAATGACTTCTATCAAAATAATTAAATTATAGGTAAATTTTTATTCACTTCAATAATGGATGCATTCTTAATAAAATTTTTGTGGTAGCGAATAAGTTCGTAATAAGATTTAAATTTTGAAGCAATGTGAATGCTTATCATAAAAGGTTCTGATAGTCAAATGAATCAAAAATTCTAAAATTGATAAAAATTCTCTTAATATCAGAAAATTTATTATTAATATTAAAATAGCTAACAATATCATTAGTATTGTGCTTAAATTCTAATATTAAATAATGTTAAAAATTTTATTTAAAAAAATGACCATCTAGTATATAGCTTATACATTAGAGAAACAATAAAAATGATTTAAAAAATGTAAATTATTTATAAATATTTAATATAAATTTTCCATTTGGTAGTTGTGTTTAACTTAAAAGCACAAATTGGAAGCAATTTAAGATGTGTTTAATGTACATTATAAATGTGCATTTTTTGTATTTTAATTTAAATTAAATATTTTCATTTGAAGTTTTTTTGTGATTTCCGAAGTTGAATTGTTCGTAACAAAATATTTAAATATTTTAATAAAAAAGTATTACACAAAAAATTAAGTAACATATAATACAATTCATTGTCATGCAAAAGAATGTAATAAAAATATTTTCTTAGAAATTCAAAATATAAGATAAAAGAAAACCAATATAGTAATTTGGCAGAAATTGCGGGTAAAACGAGTATGTTAGTATAATAAATGCTTTGGTTCATTCTTTGAGCTTCGTGAAAAATAACCGAGTAATTTTATCAAGTTATGTGTTGTACTTAAACAAATTTATGTATGGCAATTCTGAAGTTTAGATCATTTTCAAACCCTTCTCTCCAATATATGTAAATGTAGAAATATATTGTATAATTTTTTATTGTTCAATAGGGATTATGATTTTAAAGTATAGATTGTACCACGGAAAAAAAACTCAATAGAAGTCCTTTTGTTAAATAAAAAACAGGAAACATTATTTCATGCAACAATTTTTCCCGTTGTCCTACAGTCCATTCTTCCTTTAAGTTACCAGGAGTAATTTCTTTAAAATTGCTTAACCTGCAACATGCAGTTATTGTTGTAAGAGAATTCCTACTTTTGAAGTATTCATCACTACTATAAATCCATCTCTTTTCATTTGAGTCCTCTTATCGTTATAACAAATATCATTCTTAAAAATCAAATTTACAAAGATACTCATGTAACAGATAATATAAGGTACCCATGTAAATATTCTGGACCTTAAACTTCTTAAGGCTATAAATTATTTATTGAAAACCATTTCCATTATTTTTAAATGTCAATCATTAAAAATGATGAAAACTATTTGTTTAGTATGGAATCGGCTACGTTTTTGTGTAACATTTCACTCTCAGCAATCTAGTATTATAAAATGTATCTTATTATTCAATAGCAAATAATACAATTATTTACACAAAATTCTCCCCTGAAATCTATTCTTTCTAAATAAGCTTTTCCATGCACTTATTTAAAGCTTCTCCTTCCATAATCATTCTGCTATTCTTTGTTATCCGTATTAAATTTTGATCACTTCAGGAGTTGTTTTTCCTCCGCATGTTACTCAAATTATATTTAATAACTATTAATTTATCAACGCTAATTGAAATCAAAAATAAAAGAGGTTTTTACACTATTAGCTACGATAATTTATTTTATTGGCTTTAGAGTTTTAACCAACCTTTCATATCAAAATGTGTGCAAAAAGAAACGTTGACAGCAGAGTAATTTTACTAGCTTTTAACACTTAAATGTAACATTGTTACGTGTTTATTTTAGAAGAAACGCAAGCACAAGACTTGTTTGGTCACATTTTATGCATAAAGTTTTATTATATATATAAAACTTACACATTTAACTGATTTTTCAACATTTCAGATATCTATGCCCAAGATAAGAATCTTCCAAACGAGTAGCTAATCTCAGAGCATCAACAATAACCTTTACCTACTGCTTTGCTAGTAGCTTTCATATCTGAAACTAGTAAGTTGATTTCTTGCACAATATAAATAAATCACTTCACACGTTTTAATTTCTGTTGTAGAGGTAAGTTTAGAATTGCTTCATTGTCCACGAGAATGATTTTGGTCACAAGTTATAAGATTATTTAAAAGTTGTTTTTATCAATGAGATTAATTTTTGAGGTTATTCAACTACTGTCAGCGAAAAATTTGAGTCAGCAAAGCTTGTTATTCAAACACTAATGTAATAACATTGACAATGTTTACACTTTGAGCACCATTGTCCAATTTCAAAACTGTCTTCCCCACGTATACTGATGAACTCGAAATAAATGCTGAGATTTCACTTTTCTGCTACTGTAAAGTGACAACGCTTACTTTTTTAAAGAATAACAACCAATTATTTGAGAAATTAAAACAGAAATAAAAAAACTGTTTGTAATATTATGCTAAACCATTGCATATGTAAAAGTTTTCAAAGTTTGAATTATATTCTTAAGTAAGACTTTATTTTCACATACTTTTCGAAATATTCTTTTCAATTTTATTTTATGTGTAAACAATGCGAATGATTGTATGCGAAAAAGATTAAATAACTTAATTTAAATCTGTAACATTTTCTCATAATAGAGCAATATTAAAAGGTGCGTGTTTTAAAAAGAGAATAATAGATATATAAAAATATTTATTGCTATAATATGTTATTTTTAATATTCTATATCCCTTAAGGTAAAACAAATTAGTTTACTAAATTCTGATAAATTTTAAATGTTTATTTTCGTGTTTTCAAAACTTTCAACTTTTGAGAAAAATGTTTCACTAATCTTCTACGAAATATTTACTTATAAAATTGTAATTGCTTCACAAATTTCATTTTTTTCCAGATTTAATAAAACTTTAAGTGATTCTGAATACAAAAAGCGCAAATCCTTAAGATAAACATTTTTGTTTTTTCATTAAATTTGAAGATCTAATATTTATATAAGTAATTCTAAAGTGAAAAATTCATTATTACTCTCATGTTTTCAATGTTAGAAATGCTACATGAAATAATTTATTTTATAATAAAAAAAATTGCTTTAAAGTTAATTTTCGGAGAGAAATTAGTTTACTAGTTCAATATATGCATAAATTTCCCTAAAAATAAAACACATTTTAATAAGGTTAGTTAAAAAATAATTTGAATAAGCTATAGAAATCATATTTTGAAGCAATATGACTTGAATTGCTTAATATTTATTAGGTATCATGCCATTTTACTTTAATTAGCACTTTTGGTAGATTAAACGTGATCTAATAGATTAGTAGTTGCAATTATCAACCTAATATTTATTAAATCTCAGTCAAACAAGCTATTAACTAAAGTTTGGTGAAACTGGTCCTTACTTAATGATAATGATCTATGATTTATGAAAATCATTCTTCATACTGTCTGGAAATATTTTACCATACCAATAACGAGTATGTTAAATAAATATAATATTCATTATCATATTATAAATTTAGTTTATAGTTTTACAAATTTAATTAATAAGTATTTTAATTAATATTTTTAATAAAAATAATTTTTATTAAAATATAAATAAGAAAAACTATCTTTAATTCAATAACAATATTCCTGTATAAAATAAGTTAATTGAGTAATAATTTTATTTCCTTGAAGAACCACTAGTGAGCTATTACAATGTAATCACATTTAATAATATTTTCATTATATTGTATAAGTAATATAATTCATCATCATTTTATTTTATAAATTCATTTCTTGTATTTCACGAACAGACTATTACAAAAATGTAGAACAATAGATGTTAAACAATAGATGTTGAACAATAGAACCAAATTAATATTAATATTAAGTTGTGATAATCGCAGTAACATAATTCTATAATATTTTTATTAATTATTATATAACCTAATTTAACAATATATTATTTAAATTGTATGGAGTTAGGATTTAAATATTAAATATGAGTTTACAATATATTAATATAGCATGCAAATGGTATCTGACATAAATATTGTAAAATACTGATCTAAAATGTTAAATAATAAAAATAAATAATTATTAGATTTTTACTTGCCAGTGAAATTTCTCCCACTAGATTTCTTAGCTATTTTCATTTATTTATTTTTAAATAAAATGTTTTAACGCTCTTATGCCTTGTTGAGAATATTTTAATACACATTTTAAAATTCATTTTTACAAGAAAAGTTCATAAAATACCATCTAATAAATTAATGATTGATTATTTAATAATAAAGTATTGATTACAATCCAAAATTTGAGTTGTAACTATCCTTGAATTGCAATGCTTGAATATTTTTAAATTACAATTTTGCAGACTAATATTATAATTTATTTACGCAATTCGTTAGATCTACTTTTGGATGGTATTGGTAAAATAAGAAGAAAAAATATTCGCGTTAATAACTTGTTTTTATGTGATGATATCACCATTTGATCTTTCTTCTTTCAATAAATACCTTAATTATTAAACCTAAAAATACTAAATTCAGTTAGTTTTATTAGCAAGATAGTTTTTACCTGAAATCGAGTGTTATCCGCATGATTGTGAAAAACTCACGAAAAGATCATCATGTCTTTCAATTTTTTATTGAAACAATAAAAAAATTGATATTTGCTTTAATTTTAATATTTACATTAAAAATTAAGTAATTCATAATTTTTAAAATTTATTGATAAAATTTTCAAACAGAGAATATACTAACTTAGCTGAATAATATTGAAGATTTTATTACACAATTGTCACAAATTATTTACAAAAAAATTCTTTATAGAATTAATCACACTGTTATACAAAAATGTAACATGTATTTATATCTAACAAAAATATTTTATTTTAAAATATTTATTAAATTTTAATTTGACAATTTATTTTATCTTAAGTTTTAAAGCATTAGAAGAGCAACATTAGTTTAATTTTATGCTTTTAGTCAAAATCTCCCAAATTTAATCCTGTTTGTTAAAAATCAACCGAAATGCTTTAACTTAATAAATTTAAAAAAAAAAATACTTCGTTTCTCAATAACACATTTAATTTTTAATTATATTGTTTGAATTAAAATTTACTACATAATATGTATAATGTTAAATTATTATATTTCATGATTTAAAAATTCAAATCAGTTCCTAAAATATACTTCATTTCAACAATATGGAATAATTTATGAAGCAACTTATTCAAATAATTGATAACAGTTCCAATGATTTCTCCAACATGTAGATTCTATTGCTCGACTGTAGGACCTTGATGGAAGTTCTATCACTGGAAAGCTTCCCACAGTTATATAGAATTTCGTAATGTATGAAACCATTTAGTGCGTCACGTTCACGGGGCAATCAAGTTTAACTTGAGGAACAGCACCTGGTGTTTGTCGACGGATAATGAGTGTAGATAATTATCAGGGCACGGTGTCGAGTCAGGTGTCAATCCTAAATTTATATTCATAGGCAAGTTACAGGAAAATCTAGGATTATCCGTAAATCATAGCATTTACCTGAGTGCTCCAAAGCATTTCTCTCGTCGGTAGAAAGGGAGATTTGATTTATGTACTGCTGGCAAACAGCTTAACTGTGACTAGAATGTTAATTGATGTTAACGTTAGTAATAAGCAACTTGTTACGGCGATTATTGAATGTGAATTGGAAAAATAGGGAAAATAATTCTTTTTTCCCTATTATGGAAAAATAGGGAAAAACGTTAGTAATAAGCAACTTGTTACGGCGATTATTGTATGTGAATTGGAAAAATATGGAAAATAATTTTTTTTCCCTATTATGGAAAAATAGGGTAAAACGTCAGTCATAAGCAACTTGTTACGGTGATTATTGTATGTGAATGGGAAAAATAGGGAAAATAATTCTTTTTTTCCACTTTTATGGAAAAATAGGGAAAAATGGAAATAGAGCGGAAATAGAATTTTCCCTATTTTTTCCGTTTTTAATTTCCGTTAAAATATAGATGCAGTATTAGTCATATTATAAAATAAAAAGATAAAGACATGATACACCCCCATACATTTAATAAATAAATCGTAAAAGCTTTTTTCA
>JAPDSC010064016.1:83558-98723 GCA_026290005.1 Latrodectus geometricus
TACTTTATAAATATGTTGCACTGATCATAATTCTCATTCTTTTGTTAATTGAAGAAACTGAATATGGTAGCAAACTATATTTATAAAACTTCATATTTTGAAATAGATTCTGGAATGAATGAAGCATAATTATAAGGGTTATAATAAGATTTGAACAAATATCATTTGATTTAAAAGATGTATTCAAATTAATAATTAGAAATCGAACAATTATGTATTCAATATGCATGTAATATTTTTATTTGAGATAATACTTTGCAAATAAATCAGATTAAATATTTTTGTATCAAATCATTTTAAATTTTTGAAACAATTATAACAGTTTACATTTTCGGTATTTGGCATAAATAGTATAACAAGGATGGCATTAAATATAGGATACTGAAATTCACATCCCTTTCATGACATGAAGAATGTTATAGGCAAAATCCATAAAATATATAATACTCAACATCTATAAATTCATTTGAAGAGTGCAAAATATATTCCTTTGAAAACTAAAGAATTAAAATTATTTTGTCATATATGAAACTGAATGTTAGTAAGATGGAATTAAAATTAAAAAAAAAAGAACGTTGAGTTACTAATTTCTTCTGCGTCAAATAAATAAATTTTGAATGAATTTTGACTATTTTACAATTAAAGAAGAAATTTAGAACATTTTATACTGAACAGTTATTTAAACATATACATTATTATATTTGAGTTACAGTGTAAAACTTAATAATGGTAATGGAGTTTTATATATTATCCTCACAAATTATTTGAAGAGTAATTCTGTGTTATCCTATTAGCATAAAAATTTAATTAAGAAAATTTCTTATTATAAAAATTAAATTTCTTAATCAGAATGCTACATAAAATAAAATCCTAAAATTATGGAAAATAGATTTAAAAAAGTGCTAATAATTGTATAAAATTTTTAAAAATAAAAATTGCGATTATACTTCAATATTGCTTTTACTTTTTAGAGAATGAAGTTTGCGATTTAGATGTTTTAAGCCTAGTAAAAAATTACGTATGTAAAATAAAACACAAAAAAATTGTTGTGTGTTAAAACTCTTTAAATAGTTATTAAATAAATGTATAAGTTTTAAAAAGAAAATCTATGCTGATTTTAACAATAGTAGCTAAACTAAATGAACGCCTTTTTAAATATAAATTAATTTTAATCTGTAATTTCTTCAACAAAAGTCATTGATAATGCTTTGTAATTCAGCTAAGCGCCCCATAGCCCATAGATATTAGCAATTTCGAAACAAATTGTTAAGTTATCTTGAAAATATATCCACGGATTACACAGAGCACTTTAATTAGAACAAACTTTCGGAAGTAATTTACAAGTTTACTCAACTGACTAAAAATGGCCGCTGATAAAGTAGATCCTGTGGTGACTTTGCAAGACTATTCTGCTATCTACTATTTCTCCCGCTGCGGGGTTTGGATGAATCTTTCATAAACCTTCTGTGTTTGTTGTTCCAACTGAAATAAAACTGGCCACAGTCTTTCGCTTTTCTTTCTGGGAGCATGCCAACATGCCCTGTTTTACGAGACCGGCGGGTAAGATGGGGCAGAAAAGGGTTTCTGCGGGTAGGGTGAGGTGATATAGACACGAAACAAATTGGAGATGTGTCAAAGAGTTCCTCACCCCTCCTTCCCCCTGTTTCAGTTTTTATGTATTTATGTGGAACGTCAAAGCGTACTTGGACACAACTAACTCATAGATTCCTAACTGAGATATAGTTCATTGCATAGCGTACAAATGAAAGGAAAAAAAGGTATATTTGCAGACACACTGCAAGATTTATCACATTGGAAATAGTGCCGCCTTCATAAAGAAGTATTTTATGACTCAAAAGTAATAACTATTTTTAGCATTTGAGTCTTCTCTACTAAAATTCTATTACAGATGATATGGTGTGGGTAAAAAACTGAGACAGTCCTTCCGACAATAAAGGAATTTATGTGTGGGTGTACCATCTTTCACAGTAGCTTTATCAGATTTTACGTTTCTTCAGATATATTGAGAGATAATAAAAAAAATGATGAATTTTAGATCTTTTACTGACTAAAAAGTCTAAGAAAAGTTTTGCGAAAAACTAAGCATAAGAATTTTTATCTGTTTTGTTTACAATTGTAATGAATGGATTTGTGTTTTTGTACGTGAGACGAAATATCACTTAAATCACATTATGTAATTCATATTAGTTCAATAACCTTTGCAAAAATGGCTATACTTAAAATTAATAAGGCTAATTTTCTTACACATTTGAAAAAAATGCCAAAGATAATAGGAATATTATTAAAAACAAACACAGACAGACACACACTGCCAAATAAATAAAATAATTTGGGAAATTTAAAAAAAATTTTGCTATTTCTGTTTTAAATTTAATCTTAGATAAAAAAAATGCATATATGTTAAATGCCAAAATTTAATACTCATGTAATATCAATTTTTTTTTTGTGTTTTCTTCCACCAAAACATGAAAATAATTTATATAAGTTAAAATTGAAGGAATGTAATTTATTCTGTTAATTAGGCTAATTATGAAATGCGGACATAACAATAGATTTTTTTTTACTGAATGTTTAATGAAGTGAATAAACTATTAGAAAATAAATACAACAATACCAAATTTACAGCATAATTCTCCCCTTGAATAAAAGAGGCAAAAATGCATGAATATTTATGAATCTTTAAGCAGTGAAGAGATAAATAAACGTGTACAATAAATTCGTTAAGATGAGGTTGATAACAATTATTTTCTGATAAAGCTATGAAACATTTTAAAACGTTTTAAGTGATCAATTAATGTTTTTTGAAGTCCAACAATATTTTAATATATTTCACCAATTAGGTTTTAAAAAATATATAATATTAAAATTAAGTTTTAAAATGTTGTTGGATAAAACTTTATTTTAACAACTGCATTATTTTCATATTTCATGGAACAGAAAACGGGTATGGCAGAAAAAATGTGAACCTCTAAATTTAAGAATAATATGAGAAATATTCCTGTCCAAAACAATAATAATACCATTGTTTCAGAAAAATTTCAATACAAAATATGTTAAAAAAATAACTATATTCCTTAATAATATATCCATATTATGCTTTTAGTTTTTATTGAGAAATGTTTGTTATTTATCATTCCAATTATTTCTCGCATTCAAATAAAAAACTATTATAATAATTTTACCCTACCTAAATGTAAATATGTTATATATTCTTGGAACCACTACTTCATACTCCTTTACCGTGCAATAATATTTAGATCTATTGATATTTGTTCCAAGTCTTCATTGCATTCTGATGCTTAATGTTGATCATATATGATTGGTTCCTTCTAACACAGTTACTTCAACATTTCAACGGCACGCGGAATTTACGGATCACTTGCATGAACTGTTAGTTGGACCAGAAACAATTACGCCCGGGGAATGAAGCCCAGTTCTCTAGCTTACAAGCAGACATCGGAAAAGCCGCGTTACCACATTCTCAGGAATAACTTCCAATTCAGGAATTTCCCGACGCTTTCTGGAGGACACGTCTTCTTACTCGGTAATAACCACAAATCGGGAAATGTCTCTGTCCGTCTTCTTCGGATGACAGGCGAGTGCCCAAACCATGACCTGGAATCTGTGAGATACAATAATAACTAGGGAACATAAAATATGCGAAATGGGTGCCAGATTCAATTCCGACGAGGCTGCAGTCGAACTGGCTATATATAATTAATAACGGTGGATAGGCTGAGTGGCTCTCAAACGCCTCAGTCCCGCTTTGGTCTGGCTTGTGGTAAATTATTGAATTGTCTACTAAATAAGTGAGAAAAGGGGATTGTGTACAACGATACTGTTGTTTCGCGGTAGTTTGGGTCTTTACAGCAGTCGTACCTTTTCCTATAGTTGAAGTGCAAACAATGTTACTTCCCATTTCTAAGCAGGAATCTATTCTAAATGATTTGCTCTGCTCATAAAGTATTTACTTATGATTAACTGGAAATAAATCCTTATAATAATTTCAATGTTAAATTTGCTATCATAAATGATTAACATTTGATTAAAAATTAATTCAAATAAGTTATTAAAGCATTTTGTGATTAAATTATTCCAACTGTTGGAATAGTATGGTGTATTAAATGTATGAAAATATATTGAATATAATATTGTGTAAACATTTTTTTTAAAAAAATTATTTTAGCAAAAATTAGAGTTACATTTTGAACTTATGATATTGAATATTTCGTTACTTATCAGTTATCGATATTGTTCAATAATCGATTTTAAACAGAGTTTTGTTTAATGTTTCTTAACTACAGAGTATTTATTGAAAGAGTTTTAAAACAATAATTTACTACAATTAAAGAAAAACTATACATTATATGATATGCGATCTCTTGTTATTTATACTAATTAAAAGGAAAATTATGTCTTTGCTTTTCATATTGATTAGTGCATTTTATATGAAACCTTGAACTTATTTTTTAATACTTGAATAAATTTTTTCCAGCATAATTTCTTAAATCCCATAAATTTTCTAAATGATTCATAAATAGATTATCAAGAAAACTTTCACTATTGTTTCAACAAACAGTTTTGTTTTACAAAATAAAAAAAAAATAAAAAACTTATTATTACAGAAATATCTAGCATTTATTTTATTAATCTAATAAGCGCAATATTCTATTTAAATATTATGATGTATTTCAGTTTATTTTAGTCATTAAAAATGCCATTACGCAGAGAACAGCACAACGATCTAAATATTTTATAAGACGTCGCATAAAATTACTCTTCGGAAAGAATTATCATGTATAATAGGGCACATTCATGTATTCCAAAGGAGAAAACCTTGAAAAATTGCCATCATCCACCAGATGGATATGTATGTATATAGATGAAAAAAGCGCAACTTATACATCCCGTAATTGAATAATGGTATGCACTTGCATTTGGTATACATTTGCAATGGAATGCATTTGGCAACTTTAGCAGTAAAATGTGCTTTTCTACCATTAGAGAGAAAGAGCACATTACTTAGGTTTTGAGCTCACGATTACTTCATTTCAGGATAATTAAGTTATGAGATCGAATAGATAACTAACATAGGAAAATCTAAATATTTTTAAGAAAAAAATAGTTTCTAGAATGATTTTAAGAGTTAAAGATTGTTAAGGAGATAATAGAAATGTCAAGAATGTCTTTTACAATAACTTGTCTCATAAATATTTATATCCCATTATGTAATGAGATATTTATATAATAAGATTTTAAAAGTAACTTAAAATAAATAATTTTAAAAATTCCATTTTAGAAGTCAATGTAAGATATTTGAAACTAATATTAAATTAGTATACAAATTTCCTTGGATTCTTTTAAAATATGTACCAACTTAACTAAATTTAAAATTTAAAAATAAACTCATTATATATATATATATATATATATATATATATATATATATATATATATATATATATATATATATATATATATATATATATATATATATATATATAATCGATATTGTAATTACTTTAAAGTTAAAATTTCTATATATTGCTTGACATTGCATTCTAAGGATTTAGGTAACTTTTATTCGAGTACATCGGTGAGCAGTATCAGTGAGTGCTTTTTGATAATAAATCCCATATGAGTTTATATGAATAATTTGTTGTGATTTTAAAAGTAACCACTTTTATTTAATCAGTCACACTTATTCTTCTTCCTATTTAAATTTTAAAAAAATATTTCAATTTGAAATACTATTTGTAGTTTCTATACAATCATAACATTTTCTTATTCTATTATAAATTCACGATACATTTGTTTTCCCACGTAGCTCTTTCTTAGTTTTAGAATTGTTGCATCAATTTCTTCCTTTTAACCAATTTGTTTCTTGAAAAAAAAAAAAAATACCGTATCAGAAGTCTTGTCTCGGATGCAATTCCAAGAGGTCTTAAAGATGATGCCATAAACTCAACATTTTTATTGTTTTCAAACGGGAACTCAAGCGAAATAGCTTTAGCTCATAACTAAATCCTAAGAAAACCTTCCCCTTACCCACCTGGCAACTTTAACAAACAACAGAGCGTGGGTGGGCTGCCATTGATTTCAGCCATCGCGTGCATCTGACCATTGCCTTCCTTTTCTACTTTCCCTCTGCCCTACTAGAATAATAGCCACTGTTCAACACCGTACAGGATGCTCAGCTAAGTGTCCGGCACCGGAGTAAGCTTTCAGCTAAATTCGGGGCTTTTATGGGCCTCATAAAGAGAGTTCTGCAGAAGGGAAAACACTATTTTGCCCGCTGCCAGACAATTTAAAGTAGAGTCGAAAACCTTAACTGCTTGTTTCATACAGAAATGTATGCTAAGTGGATGGAAATTTGCTCAACAAGCATTCAATATGCATTTACTTTGGAAGGAGTTATAAGTCGAGGCTCTAAAGATGGTCTTATCACACGATTTTGCTTTTCCCCATTAAACTATTAGATTCATGCAAAACTCATTTTTATGGCCCTTTAAAAGGTTACAATATTTTTTAAACGTTTTATGATAAGTATTTCTTATTATAAAGTATATTATTCTTTAAAAATGTTCTATGCGCATGTTTTCAGATAACGTATTCTACTATAAAATGTTTTTACTCGATTAAAAGTTATTATTCATTTGCCGCTTACAAAGTCAAGTCGTGAAAAATAAAATTAAATCCATAAAGTTCATAAATATTTAAATTATTGTGTTATCTGTTTTGATCAATATTTTCTTTCTATATCAAGCGCTTGCAAATTTTATGGAAAACTTTGCCGTAAATTTATATGCTTTTAGCAAATTATGCAAATTGTGTGAGTCAATATTTTTTGTTATAACATATAATGACACTATAAATTAAATGTATTAAACATAGTGTATTCTAATTTATCTGATAAGTTTTTAGATTAGTAAGGTATTTCAAAGTGTATAATAAATTTAAAAAACAGGCATAATTTTTGTCTGTTCTAACTGCAGTATTCCTTTTTTCGATGTATTTACAGAATAATATAAATTTTTTAAATTGCTATTCACTTTAAATTAATTTTTAAAAATTTGTCGCATACATCAATCACTTCATTCAATATTTTTGTAATTTGTGAGTAATTTAATATATTTTTGATATTGCAGTCAGGGAATGTCTATAAAAATTACTATGAAATATCAATGACAACTGTAATGAATAGAAAAAAAAATTATGTGTTTTGTTCTAAGCTCTAAATAAATGATCCGCATTTCTTAACAAATTCTATTTCTGCTAACGAAGAAATATACAATACTTTATGAATTAAAAAAATAATAATGAAATAATTTTGTGACATAAATATTTCATAACATGTAAAATGTATTGACATTTATGTTCGTATCTTACTGAGATATTTACTAGGCTATTATATGTTAGGATATATATTAGTAGATGTATTATTACGTAACAAAATAACATAACTATATTTTAAAGTAATTAGCTATATTTTGAAAAAACGTAAATAAAATAATGCAAAATATTAAAATTACTAGCAAGATGAGAATATATATATTTCTTTAGGAATACGTTTTTTTTTCTACTTGATTAATTACAAAATGGAGGCTGATTATTTTCTGAAATATATTGATGGGAATATAAACTTATTGATATCGTATATCGTTTTATTGTTCTAAAACTAAATTAATATCATAAAATAATAAACTAAATTAATCTAATAAAACTAAATTAATATCTAAAATTGATATCGTATGTCTAAACAAAATTAATGTCTAAAAGTGGTCTAAACTAAATTAATGTGTAAAATTGATATCGTATATCGTTTTATTGTATATCGTCATATATTGTTTTACATTACTACATAAAATAAACGAACTATATATCATAAATAAAAAATCTATATTAATGTTATATATTTTTAATTAATATGTAAAGACAAATCAGTATGTCAGTAGAATGACTCAAGAATTAGATTAATATGAGAATGTTTAATAATTTTAACGCATGGGCTTAATAGCATTTCTGTGTGAAATGAATATTAACATATTTGATACCTGTACATTCGCTAATGCGATTAGGAACTCATTATCATTCCCTTTTGTTTTCACGCTATTCGATTAACTTTTTTTTCATTTTATTATTTTTATCTTTTTTCTTATTGATTATAAATATTTTTTATTTGCTTTTAGCTTTGACAAAATTTTAAATTTGAATGCAGAAAGTTCAGTATAATTGAAAATTGCAGAATAAATTAAATATTGTGAGAAATTTGTTTTGCTCCATTTATTATATTATAATAAATGAGAGTATATGAAAATAAAATAAATACATATTGATAATTATAATATGTTATTAGTATATTTTTTTATCAAACTACATTTTTTAAATAACAACACTATCATACTTACGAAACCAATTACAAAATATGTGATTTTTATAGTGTATTAAAATTAATGGTTATGTGATATTTATGCTAAAGTTTTACTTTTAAATTATTTAGACTACAATTACTAAATTTTTTAACATTTGGAGCAATTTGCATTATTTCGTATTATACACTTATTTTCATTATATCATAATTTTTCACTTAAATTTCAATTTTCGAAATAACAAACGAGAATTGATGAAACATTTTTATATTAAGAATTTACTTCTCAGTATTTTTCTTGCAAAATTAAAATTTTTAAATTTTTCAGAAACTTACGCGAAATCACACTTTGCAATTATATAAATGTTGCGTGTTGTGGTATTTTATGCATTATATAAGTTAAAAAATAATTTAGAATCCTACTTTGTTTGAAAAAGTATACTATAATATTGAAAGCAGGAAAATGAACATTTTAAACAATAGTTTTGTCTTATACAATCTTCGTACACTCAATATCTGATAAAGATATTCCAATAATTGAATTTTAAAATACTATCATTTAAAATTAAGCACTTTTTAGAATAATTCCTTTTTATTTGTGCGTGATATTATAAGTAAAGTTCAACTCATAGTAATAAATATCTTTGTTTATTTAAGAATGGGATGTATTCTCGTTTGTACCATTAAAAACCAGAGGAAATCTTATTTCAAATGTTATATAGGGAAAATGTTAGAGAGAAGCCTGATTCACAATGAAATTCTTAATATAAATTAAAAATAAATACATTTTTTGATGAAAGTTTCAGATAGCAAATGGATACTAAGTGAATATATAACCTCCATCAATTATGGTGCTTATATTATTCATAATTTTTTAAGCTAATTAATTTTTATACTTTTGCATATTATATATTGAGCGGAAAATTCAAGAAATTGGCTTTATGAATACATTTCATTTCAAAATTTGGTAAAAGAATACAATTCTAGCCTGTAAACAAACGTATTTAGTAGCCGAAACATTATATATGTAGTTACAATAATTAGAGCTTTAATGGCTTACTAACTTATTAATAAAGTGTAAGTTTATTATTAATCGAGAAACATCCGAGAAAATAAACTTTGATAATTACCTAACATATATCCTTACAAAAAGTAAAATAAGGAGAATGAAAATTTAGTAACACATTTCTATCTAATTTTAATATTTTTTGAAAGCTGACTTTTTTATACTATTTTTCTTGTAAATGCAAAATTTGTTTAATTTTTTTTTCATCATCGCTTATATGTATTTTATTTTAAATTAAAAAAAAAATAAATAAATATAATGCATCAAACAAATGAATGATGGTCATTTTTATGCCTTGAGTTATTTTAATTATAATATTGTTGTTATTGTTGTTACGTATCACACTTCGTGAAACCAAGGCCGATCCGTCAGCGACTGGGCCAATGAAATCAGAAAGAGTGTCTTCTGTTTTTGAATAGAACACCCCCATACGAAGGTACTACTTTGTCTCATAGATGGCAGAACCATCTGAGTCTTCTAATTTAGAGAATGAAAGCAGAGAAAACTCATAACCTGGCTCCAATCACCCCCAAAGATATTAGTTTCGAATAGGAAAATGAAGGACAATGCGACTCGATATATTTTATGCGCCCTATTCACCATTAGTGAACATGATGGATTTTCGCCTATGGTGGGATTCGAACTCCGGTAACGAGAAGGACCTCCAAACTAACTAGGCCACCGCGGCCTTAGTTATAATAATAACCTTATTAAATGTATAGTTAGTTACATATAACGTAACATTAAAATTATTATGTATGGAAGTTGTAAAATAATTAGTGAAACAATTATCGGTAATATATTATAAAAAGCTACCATATAAAGTTAACTTAAAGATGAACTATGGGTAGCAATGTAGGTACTTCTCCCCCTTTCACATAATAACGTATTAATATTTTATAATAGTAATGCTTCAATATGGATCATCTCTTAAGAAATCTTCCGAGGTTAAAGTAATTTGCTAAGCAAACACGATATTCTGTGCCTAAGGGAATTATATTAACATATTTTTAAAATCAAATTACTTGGGAGAAATGAAAATGAATTTACGTAATATCACGCGAGCAATTTCTAGTATTTTATAAACTATGTTTACCCACTAAACACGCAAAGCCAGTTTAAAACAACGTTTCCTATTTTCTATAGCGCAAAGTAAACATACTGCTATAAAAATGAATATCTTTGGTGCAATACTTTCCTATTCAGAAATAGATCAATTTTTACGTATGAAGTTTCTAATATGTATTCATAGTTTGCTTTTCTGTTCCATTTCCTAAGATTGAATATTATGCAATCAACATTTATTTATGGTCTCTCTATGACATGTGTCTATATATGAAGTTCAAAAATGAATATTCGAATATCGTTTACTATATTAGGTTTATTTTTATGATGACATGCATTTTGTATGCAAAATTTAAATACAAATAGTTTTTTGTAAGTGAAAAAATAATATTATTTTTTTTACAACGTAAGGCGATAAGATCAAATATTTTACTATCCAAATATTTTGATGTTGGTTGGTTAATATGCATATTGAGTTAGAAATTTTCGCTTATTTGTGTTGATATATAATTAAAATTTGATGGAAAAGAAGTGGCTTGACTACATTCAAACACAATCTTAAAAATGAATTTTAGGGACTTATGACAATTCGCTATGAATAGACTTGTTAACCTGAAATGATGAATGAAAAGTCTTATTTAATATTAATTATTGTTTGGGTGTTATAATTAAACAAATTTTAAATAAAAGTTTTATATTAAAATAAAACATATATTTTACTTTAAGATTTAACAAAATGCTTTATTTTATTATAAAATTTATATAAAACATTAATTAATTTATAACTAATTTATTAGGTAAATGAATCAATTTTTAAAAGTAAAAACTTCTCATATTAAACGGAAATAATATTTTGATTTAAAACTTGGATAAATCAATGTCTTAATTTAAAATTAAATATTCATTCATTTTCAAAAATATTTTAAAAAATGAAGTAAACTATATCAAACTTTAACTATAATTTAGAGTATTTACATATAAACATCATCTTTTTGTCTAAAAATTAGAAGCTTAGGATTGAATTAATTAATTCGAATAAAAGCACACTAAATATCTCTAAGGAAAACTAGCATTTTATAAAGTAGATTGCTTTTTATTTTCTCTCTCTCTCTCTCACATAAATATATACTTTACAAAAGTTCATATATTTTTATTCTTACTCTCTAGTGGATTTTAAATTACATATTTTTATAATTTGTTGATTTCATTTGTTTTAACTAATGATGTAATAGTAATAATAGTCATGAAGCTAATACAAATATTTGCTATAAAATTCTCTTCGACATCACAAAAATTTTTTATGTCAAATTCTAGCAATGGAAAAATAAAGGCAAATAAATTTCAAATAAAGCCAAAGAAACTCACTTTTTAACAAATTGTATATAAAATTTTCCTACACTTTGCATGACATTGTGTACATTTTTCACTTTCCAAAAGTAAAACTCAGCTCTTTCAAAAGCAGAAAATTTAAAGTTGTCAATATAAATAGTTGCGGTATGTTCTGATAAATTATATATGGAGTTTTTCTTCTTTACAATATGTTAAAATGTCTAGTTCCAAAAAGATATATAATTAAAATTAGGTTTTTCTTTTCAAACCAATGCAGCTTACTTTGTAGAAATATAAACCTTTTTTATTTGAGAGCCACTGTATTCATACAATAGAAATACATTAAATATAATGGTCTTTTTGTTTCAAATTCTCTCCAAAATTCTGTTCTGCTGACGTATTAAACCTGGAAATTCTTAGTGCTGTATATTTTGCCAAAAATTTGAGCTTTCGAAGCTCAGGTGCGCTTTGTATGACTGAAACAAGCTCCACTCTGTTGACTTGCAACTTAGATTTCGAGTTCTATTGAATACATACATATTTTACTGCAGTTCCGCTACAAATTCGGAAATAGCTTTAGTAGCGGAAAGACTAGTTTAAAATGTTCTGTCTAGTGTGAGTGCGTTTATATATTCAATATTTTTTTCTTAGTTTTAAAATAAAATTTATTTATATTTTTAAAATATGAAATATTTTTTGCCTAAAAATATGCTATGCAAATTTTCTTTAATTTTTGTATACGATAAAATGTTATATAAAACCGGATAAAATAATTTATTTTCTAAGCAAAATTGATCCAATTTGATATTTTACTGAAATTATTAAACATGAAATGATAAAATTGAAATAACATGTCTTTTTCATATCTGTATGTAAATTTGTTGTGTAAATCTAAACGCAGTATACCTTAAAAATATAAAATACTGATAAATCAGACAATTTCTCTATGAAAGTTTGTCCATCTTTCTAGTAAATTAATCACAAATAACTAAAGTCGATATATTTATTTTTTAAATTATATAATTTCGTTAAATTCTTTCTTTTTGACAAAAATTAAAAAAAAGACTTACACATTTATGTTTTTATGTCTCTGTAACTCAAAAACGATTGTAACTCAAAAGAAATTTATTCATAGTAGAATTAAAATATTTGCATATGTTTACACACTATTTTAGTTATGGATATCAATTGTTATTTACTTATTGCAAATCTGCATTTGTACTTAAAATGAAGATTTAATATAATACCTTGAAAATAACACATGTAAAAATATTGATATTTCATCTGAAGATAAAAAAATTCAAAATATGTCCAATTTTTAGTATTAAATTCATTTTAACATTTAACACTTATTCTTGTCTTGAAATTAACATTTTATGCATATATTTAATACCTATATAACATAACCTCTTAAAAACCATAAAATAAAATTGGAAGGAATGGTTACTTTGAATGATAAAACTTAATTATGTTATGAAATATTAATCTATAAATTAACATTACATTATCCTAATATTTTAATCCTTTTTTAAGGCTATAATCTTATTAAATTATTTTTTTTGGTTTAAATTCTATAAGATGCATCTACTAATTATCAGGTAAGTTTAAGTACTTTATTCGATTTATTATTGATTTGTAAGTATATATACGCCCTTTACTAACTTATTATAAAAGTCAAAAAATTTATTAAACAAATGTCAACATTTTCGAATTTTTTTTTTAATTTCTTTAGATTTGGAGAAATAAATTTTTTATAATTTTAGTATTTTTGATTTCATAATTAATTTATTTTAATTTAATTATTAAAAATTATATTCCATGGAATTATAAATATAAAAAAATTAATATATTTGTACATGTTTTACATAAAAGTAATAAATTACTACATTTTTTATCTTGAATTTTAAACCTTACATAAATGAATAAATATGCTTCAGTGATAGTATCAAATAATAAATTTACATCAAATAACATTATGACATTTAAATAAATGTTAAATTACTCCAACTTAGTTATCAATTGTGACTACTTCGTAAAGTGCTTATCGATAGTATGGTTTTCTCATTTTTGATTAAAATATGTTACAGTAAATTCTAATTTATTCTTTAACTAACATTTAACAAAACTATTTGATGATAGCTATTTTATTATATTGCTCTTTTTAATAGTAATTTTAACATATATAAAAATAAAATTATGTAATGATATGATATGAAGATGTATAAATAAATAATGATTATATTTCTAATTGATTTTGCTCAAATAAATAATAATAATATGCTGAAATATATAAATCAATGATAAATAATGCTAGAATGTGAAAGAAAGTCTTGATTTTGTTTTTCTCATGTAAGAAACGAAATTATCCCACATAATTAAGAAATTAATTAGATGTAAGAATTTGTGCTTAAATTGCTCAAAAATTCTAAAAACATAAATCGAGTACTAAAAATATATAAGGTTGAATATATAAGTACTATAAATATATAAGGTACTAAAAATATATAAGATTGGTTGTCAAATTTCCATACATTTATTTATGCATTTTTTTAACTCCACTAAAAGTAAGATGTTTAGATAGTGAAAGTAAAATTTAAAATGATTTGACATGGATGACTCTCTTGTATTAAAACTAATTATTATTAAAATAAATAAAAATTTATTTTCTTAAAAATATATTAGCATGTAAGAATTTTGATACTAAAGCTTTACTAATAACATTTAAATATTCAAGTATTAGTACCGAAATATACGAAAAGCTCGCAAACACTTTATGAGAAATATTTTGAATTGATAAAATATAACATCCTGATAGCAAACGTCTATTAATTTCCATCTGTTTAACTCCCTCACTTTGTGTAGGATATCGTTCATGACTACGCAAATTTACTAAAAACTCCAACAAAATCCATGTCTGCCTTCCTCCAGGTTTAATCTACTGCATTACACTCGAACCTACCTGAGTTATTTCGAAAAGGAAAATAGAACATGAAGGAAATTCTCTGAAGCGAGCGTTTGTCCATAGATCATTAGGCTCCGCAGTAACTAGACAGTTTGGTCCAATTTGAAATTCAGATTCCCCAAGCAGTGAGAACAGTGCTAATTAACCCTGGTGCAGATCTAGATCATTCGCACCCTGACCTAAGTATCGGGCGGTGTTTTGAAAGCCCTGGTGATGCACACGTTTTGATTGTGTGTTTTGTTACATCGCGTCTGGACCCTCGATCTTGATTGGTTTAAGCAAGTTAGGTGTGTTCCTTCCTTAGTTTCTGACGTCGTGCCCTAACCCTTTCCACCCAAGGATTTCATGTTAACA
>JAPDSC010064016.1:103723-129465 GCA_026290005.1 Latrodectus geometricus
AACGATAAGAAATTAAATGTAAGATGCCTAGAAATTTATGGTGCAAATTTAAACTATATCGATATTTATCAGCGATTTTACTCATGATTACTGATATAATTGGTTTTGATTTATTATAAAGGATTTTTTTTCTAGTTTGGGTAAAAATGCAGATATAATCCCCATACTTGAAATTGATTTTTCATTGATAACTGTTTTAACAATAATGATAGTTCGATTAAAATCGTAGTTAATAGTTTAACTTTTATACCTTAAAACTTCTTCTAAAGTATTTACGGAAACTTATTGAATAAAATGTTGGAGAAGATATTTTGTAACAACAGTGGGTCTGATGAAAAATATATACTTAATTAAACCAATCTAATTACTATAAATGGGAAGTAGCATTTCGTAGAGGTAGAAGGTTTGTCATCAATATTGAATTGCATCGCGTTTATATAAAAAGCATAAATGCCATGTCTTAAAATTCGAATATACTGTATTAAACAGCATGTAGAATTCGGAAGAATATTTAAAGATTATTCCTCTATAAGGTACTCAATATCTTTTTGTATCTTCATATTAAAGATCTGAGAAAAATATTTCTCATATTTATTGCTTCAATGAAGATGTCTTATGCATGATCTTGATAGATTATTTAAAATATTTCAGATCATTTTTACAGGCATGCTATTGCACATAAACATATATAATAGTCAAATTTTGTATAAAAAGTCTTTATATTAAAGACAAGAATTCCATATTGCTATTCAAAGACTCCAATTCTTAGTTGGACTTACTCATTTGAAAACTTCATATTTAAGACTAACAACGTGTTCTAGTAAACTCTCTTTGCGATTGCTTTAATTTCATAAAACGTATCTTTAATTTCAGTAAAGGAACTGTATTAAAAATGTGAAGCTATCCAAATAGTTTATAATCTGATTAAAATTAGAATTTTATTAAAAATAATTGTGTATATTCTTATTTTTGAATTGAAGTGGTAGTCAGAAGGTAGAATTATGCCCACTATGATTTACCTTGGTGTACTTACAATGAAATTATTATAACTTTATTCTTAGATTTTCTACAATAATTTCTTAGTGGTGAAAATGTTCTATTTATAGTAAGAGGTCAAGAATTTGATCCTAATCACAATTCAGCAATGGAAGATGGATGCAACATGTTCCTTTTTTTTGTATACTGTAGACTTAAATGCATGGAAAAGGATCAAGATTCTTTTCTTATGGCTCTTCCATACTTAATAAAATATGAAAAATAAAAAAACTACATATTCCTTAAATATATTTAACAACATTTAACTCTCAATCAGCATTGTGATGGGGAAACTTGTTACTGTAAAAATATTTAGTATTTTACTTCTTTTGTCATTATTTGTATTGATTGCCTTTTCACAAGCATTATCAGTACTCTTACTAAGATATTTAAAATATACTTCAAAAAACGTTTTTCAAATGATTAATATATAAATTAAATTCTCTACAAAGACATTTCTTTGCTCAATATTTAATCACTATTTTAACAATTATCTTATTATTATTATTATTATTATTATTTCATTGAACTATTTTTTTGAGGAACCCAAGTCAAAAAAATATATACAAAATTTATTTTTAAGTATAAGAAATGCTCTTAACAGGAGTAGTAATCTCTTTCTACATATTTTTTATCACTAAATTTAAAAATCACAGTATTATATATTTAATACATATTTTATATCATTGAACATTTTTGAATAGTTTTGTAAATTCTCAATCTTTATTTAGATGAATATTTCAAAATTTAAATTGCCAAGAATATTATGTTTTCTTCACATGTGTGTGTGTGTGAGTTTTTAATTACTATCTCTAAATGAATTTAAAAACTGAAATATATATTCTTACCCTCTGGCTGAGATAATCCCGTGATATCCACGGACAACTCAAATGTAGTAAAATTTTCTCATTCCCTGATTTCCGCGGGTATGTGTTAAGACTTTATTGAGGCATGTTTCTCCTGTTTTCACTATTTCCCAGCATTTTCAACATTTTACTTTTTTATGTTATGTAATACATTAAAATTTGCTAAAAATTGTTTTTGTGATAAAATCTGAAACTTGTTTTTCTAACAACTAAGTTTCTCATGATAAAAATCTGTATAAAAAAATTTTTTTTAAAAAAAAGAATGGACATTTTTTAATTTTCCAATATATATTAGGTTGGGGAAAAAGTTATCCATTATTTTTTCGGTAGACATCTGTAGTGATCGATATCTCGTCAGGTATATATCAAACAATTTCAGATTTATGCTCATTGGAAAAGTGACATTTGACACTAAAATATCCTCTTGCGGTTTTTTGTTTGATTTATTCAGTTACGAGTACAAGGTTTTAAAAATGGAAGACAACAAACAGAAAATTCGATATATTTTCGTTTTTCTCTTGTAACGGTGAAAAAGATAGCCGGGTGGCTAAAATTGTGAAAGGTGTTTATCGTCCTATATAGTACTGCAACAACCAGTTACGTACAATTTTTGTTTCGTCGATTCCGTTCGGGTATTTTTGATGTTAGAGATGTACCTCGCATGTGGATACAGCATCGTCGAAAATGTCTATAAAATATAAAAAATGATCGAAGTTAAACGCATGTCAGCAGTCGTAACGCGCAAGACCTAAAAATCTACATGAAAGCTGTTTTAAAACTTTTTACAAAGCGAATCCAAAAGAAGTTACATAAAGTTCACGTAAAAATTTTGGATTTCTTTTTCCCCAAACTAATATTTAAAATATTAAAAAAAATTATACAATTTTTTTTTAATAAAGGGTTTAAAATTCGATCAATCAGAGGGTTAATCTTAACCATGTTGTTTTTCAATATTTTAAAAAACCAATGGAAAATATTTATGTTTTTTTCTGTTATTAATGACTTAAACTGAAATTCTATTACATTTGACATAATTTTTTTTCTCATCATTTTGTAAAATACTTGAAAAAATAATTCTCTATTCAAACAAAAATATCACATTTCCTTATATTCTAGAGTTTTAAATCTTATAAATTTAAAAAAATAATATGCAACAAAATGTATTATCATGAGAAATGATGTGTGTGAAAAACAATAATGGCTTGTACGTTAGTTATATTTTACTATTAAAAATAAAATACATTTAATGAAGTGGTTTACGTAGATATTCAAGTAAGTGTTAAATGTGTTGTTTTTAATATTATTTGCATTGAAAAATAGTATTTAAAAATGACAATAATCAAATTTTTATAACTGATTATGTCATACATTAAAAATCAAAATACCAAATTAATGAGGACATGCACAAACGGCGTTTTATAAACCAAAACAATTTATTCAATTTTTAATTTTCCTAAATTACATCAAACTTATTCCATACCTAGTGATTGCTATTATATCCACCAATAAACTGAAACAGTGGTATAATTATCCTTAATGAGCGCTCGCCAAGGATTCACCTGAGTTGTTCCACTCTAACACTGCTCTAATCGTACCGATGAACACCGTAATTACCAAGACATTTAAATTTTAAATGAATATTTAATATAAAGTTATTCTTTACATGTTTCAATATATGCTAAATATTTTTTTACGATTAACACGTTAGTAAAAATTGCATACATAATTTTTTAACCTCCATGTAAAATTTTTTCATAATATAAATAACATATAATTTTATTTAAAAAAATCTTTGATATAAATGCTTATGATTTTTTTTACTTTTCACGAATTTGCATAAGGTTTTACAATCTAAAACATGAATAAGAATAAAATCAGTCTCTATAAAGGTATAATTTATTTTATTTCTATTACATAAACATGCTTGATAAACTTATACATGTATTAAATATTAAAAAAATTTACAATAAAATAATATCAGTTAGTATAAATATTTGGTTTTATTTACTTTTAACAAATCCTTTTTTAGTTAAAATCATTTTAAGTTTAATTATAATAAGTTTTTCTCCTTTTTGTTTCCAAATGTCATTATAATATTCTTTTACAGCAATAATTTATGATTTTGCCTAATCTCTCTTCTAATATCATAATGTGTTTGTGGTCACCATTAATAACTCTGGCTGGTTTTCCAGTCCTAAGTAAAACACACACCCTTCGTGCGACTTACTGGCGTTCCTCTGATTTCCCTTATTGGGGAGAGAAACTTAATTGCACAAAAAACTTTTTACTTTAATAACATTAAAAATAAAATTTATCTTAAAAAGATTAATGCAGACATCGCACAGATATATATATATATATATATAATATAGAAAAGATGTCAGAAATCCTAATTCAAAATTACATGGTTTTGTCAAATCACTCAGCAGAGAACAGTTTCATGAAATTAGCTTCAGCTTTGGCTGCAAGATTGCGGCAAACATATCTCCAAAGTATATCCCCTTTCGACGGAGAAGATAGGAAGATTAAAGATGCTGCTAAAAACTTCACAATTATCCCTCTTCTATCTTTCTTCCAAAGGGTCCTATTTTTTTATGAAAAATTCCCAAGGCATGAGTACAGAGATGCTTTAGAATATATGTACTGCGGAAAATCTGTAGGCCATCATTATGCTCATGGCCACATGGTTAAATTCCATGGTGATAAGAGGAAAACTAAAATCATTAAGACACGTTAGCCTTTCGTGGAATCTTGATCGTCTTTCACACAATTGGAGGAGAATCATCATCAATCCTATTTAAAAATCAGGAAAATATGTTAACTGTGATGTAAGTTACAGGCCCATACTTTTTACATCCTTCATTTGCAAACTCATAGAGGGACTTATCCTGGCCAGATTGAATCCTTATTCATCCTGTAATTACCAACCACCCAGGGAGCAATATGGTTTTAGAAAAGGCCATGGCCCTATTGACTATTTTAAGCTTTTGTCAGGGAGTCAGTGACTCTCAAAACTTAAAACAACCTGCCACACCAATTCTATCCTTTGACACGTTGAAAGAACATTTGACCGTGTGTGGAAGTAGAAATTTTATTAAGTTTCATGTCGTTTTAGGGATCCTACTTTGGATTTCTGAATTTTTACAGAATAAATCCGTAAAGATAAAATATATGAATACTCTGTCTAAACATATTAGACTTAGATATGATCTCTTTCATAGCTCAGGATTTAAGCCCGACACTAGTTTCATTATTTATTGCTGGTCTCAATGAACTGGTCAATAAGTACCGAGAACTGTATCCTTTCATCAAGGATATCATCCTTTAACATTCTGAAACTTACATTGGAAGAAAATGGAATCTAATCTCTTCATTGCTCTCGTTGAAGTACATACTTTTGCCGAACTGCATAAACTTACTTTTAATACTTCAAAGACCTTAGTTATATTTTTCCCTGCCAAAGGATATCTCTCATATATTTCCATCGAACTATACATGAATTGCAGTCAAAATTACATTAAACGTACATAGTTCTGGACTAGGAGATGTTAAATAGCAGAAACACAGGGGATCAAGTGGCTAAAATAGGAAAGTAGGCTAAAAGTAGAAAAAACTTAACATCCTGAAATACATTTTTAGTTGAAAACTCTGTGTAGATACTGATATCTTACAAACAATTTATATCTCACTGGTCAAAACAATTTTAGAATATGGCTTTCCAATTTATTTTTGTGCATCTGAAACCTTTTTGAAGATGCTTGAACGAGTGCAAGTATTATTGTTTTGCACAATTTGCTGCACTCGAACGAGTACAATTACATTATACTCGAGTACAGTTAATGCAAAAATTATTTCTGGACACCATAACAAACATACTAACAATATTGTGCTATATATGAGTGATCTGTCACCTGTTTCATTTAGAAAAAGCTATTGTATTACTAAATATTACAGTAAGCTTTATATTTACGGTGCACAGAATAAAACTTCTATCTCCACTCTTGGCATCATAATATGCACAAAAAGTGTTGAAAGAAACTTAATCCTTTTTCTTGGAAAGAGCAATGGGACTTCTTTCCAATGATTCTTTCTCATTCTTTGAAGACCTTTTCTTGTAAAGAGATTGCCTTGATAAAGTACACTTCTATACATAAGTCTAATAAATTGTGTGTAAAGTCATGGATACCAGAATTTATAAGGTAAATGGCTCTTGATACAACACTGGGCATCCCGTTTTCGGGAACGATGAAGTAGTTTGATGATAGCAGGGGAGATGAAAGTATTTCTGAAACCGGCGAATATATTAAAACATCTGGTGGCACATTTGATCTTGGGAATGGACTTTAAAACAAAAAGATCACATTTGATCTTTTTGTTTTAAAGTCCGAGTTTTTAGCAATCTGCGAGGACTTCCTCAAATTGTCTACGGAAGTAGTCTTTAAACACATTTGGATTTTATCAGACAGTCGTGCTTGCTTTCTATTCACCATCTGTTTTGTAGGTGATGTAACAAGCCTGAATGTTCTTGAACTTGTTCTTTGGCTTTCTGATGACCACACCATGCCCTTTTAGTGGGCCCCCCTCGATGTCGGTTTGAATAATAACGTAACTTTTGATAATTTGGTTAAATCTGCCTCTGCTGACACCCTGCAAGACAATGTTAGCTTGACTTACAAAGAAATTTCCTCAATCAAAACAAAAATTGATTTAATGACTTTGGAGAATTCCTTTAAAGCCCATTTAATAATTTAGAAAAAGGCTCGTTTGGTGTTCCAAGTTCAATATTTTGAGTAAAAAGCCGATAGCTGTCTTTCGAGTGACCATCCACATCAAATCTCTTATTGATATTCAGGGAGAGAGGAATTTTCAAGAGTGTCATTTGTGAATGGCTCCTCTAAATGTATTCACAAGTGCTTGAGTTTAACTGTTCCCAAGAGTTTGAAAGACTCATACATGTTTTTAATTTTTTTAGATATTTTTGTTTTTATCTAGATGATGTAACAACGCTACACTATCTAGGAATAAAAACAACAAATATCATAAATATATAAAATGTATATATTGTAAAAATAAATATCCATATGTCTGAACTTATATAAACAATGAAATAAATTTTCTGTATTTAATTAAAATTTGAAGTTTCATGTAATGAAAGGAAATCAAAATCATATTTTAAATTATATGTTTAGCAGTTTTCATAATAAATATCCTAAATCTGATAAATATTTGATAAAAGAACGCATGTTACCCAAAATATTAATTTGATATTATAAAGAGTTTTGTGTAGCATTTTAATAATAATAAGCAAAATGATTATCAATATCTAATTTAATCATTTCAAGATATGGAAAAAATATAAGTGCTATCGATACTGTGAAGATGTTTTTAAACATTTTTAACTGTAAAAATATTGGATTAGCATTTTTTAAAAATTGAAAGATTTCTTATTTAATTTATTCATGGGGGACTTAAAATTCCAACAAATTCATTTTAACGAAAATATACAACAATTTTAGAAACAAGTAATGTCCCAAAAATTATTGAGCCATAAATTTAGTGAATAATCGTAAATATTTTTGACTTAATTTTTTTTTTCAGTATTGAAATATAGCATTGAATATGCTATAAAAGATTGTAGGAATAAGTGTTATCTAAATTTAAATAAAAAAATTACATAAATATTAAAATTATTATAGCGAATATCATGCTATAAATTAAAAACTTAAACAATAAATTTAAATTTAAATAACATGATATAGAACACAAACTAGAGTCCTATTTATAATAACTATATTAAACTTCAGCATAAAAGCAAAACATTATAATTTATTTTTTTAATATTCTCTTTAAAAATATCATTTATTAAAGATTCATAAAAATCATATACTAAATAATATTAGATGATACACATAAAGAGACAATCATAGAAACATAGGCTCTCAAAATGTAAAAATATTTCCTGGATGAGGAAACAAATAAACGAATTTGTTATATTCTTATAATTGTGTTTTCAAGAACATTAGCAAAATCGTATTAATATTTGATGAATATTTTAATGGTTTAAATATAAGTAACGCTATATTTAATTCAAAACAAATCCAAAAATGTAAAAAAAAAAACACTCTCTCTTTAAAAGATAATTAAGTACAACTTTTAAGCAGAGAAAAATTAAGTGTGTTTAAGCAATAATGTATAAACTTGAATTTCATTTGATTGAGTAATTACAATTTCTTTTAAATTTGAGGCAATTTTTTCTAAAGTGTTTATAAAAATCAGAAGATATAATAAGAAAATCAAATGCCCGCAGTATGATATCTTTTTTATAAAAAAATATTATAAATTAACAAAAATTTTGGTGCGAATATTTAGATTTTCACTTATAACAATATTTTAAATTAAAATCATTATAAATGATAGTAGAATAGCATATATACGTGATGAGAATTACGCGTATATTAATTCAAGTAAAAGGTTTAACGATAGAAATATTTGATATAAAAATCAGTTGAATGATGAAAATCTTTATTTTTGATAATTTTTCAATCATTTTTAATTATTATTATTGATCTATGTTAAAATCATTTGGTAGATATTCAAACACATTTTATAGTTTTTTTTAATAAAAATATTTTATTACAATCACATCACATTATTAAACTCAATTTTTATTTATTAATTGGTTTTAGTAAAATTATATATATTTTATTCATTCAGCTCTTTGAAATTCAAGATTTATGCATATAGATGTTCCCATAATGATTCATCGAAAATTCTTTACTTCAAATAAAATAAAGTACATAACCTGTTATACAAACTCATTAATTATTTATTTGAATCAATAATGAAAGAAATTAAAAATCTAAATTTATAAACAGATTAACATAAACTTTATAATATATAAATAAAATAGCTTACAGACTCATCTATTATTCAATATATTTATAAAGTAACGCTATATTTATAAACATTTTGAAAGCTGAGACAATAATAAAATGATTAGTAAGGATCTAATGTGTTTTCATAATTATAATGAATAATTTATAAGTTACAATTCAAGAATTAAATAAACATATGTGTAACAGTAAGCAAAAATTTTCTATCAGCTGCAACTATTTTAATATTCTAAAACATTTATTTAATGTAACAGGAAATCAGCGTAAGTCAGAACGTAAATATTATCAACTAAATTAAATCATACATAGATTTTTAATCTTTCAATGAAAGCAATTTTTCTCAATATTCTAACACAAATAATTTACTATTGTATGCAATATAGTCACATAAGCATGCTTGGATGTTATGCTTGGATATTGAACATATGTTCCTGAATGTTGAGTAATGTATGAATAAGAAAGTCTCTTATGAATCAGAATTCTAGATTTTTGCAATAAAGTATTGAAAATCGGAATTTTTTTAATGAGATCAAATATGAAATATATTTGACTGTTTATTTATAAAAATAACAAATATGTAATTAATGCTAATCTTAAGCGTATTTGCGGCATAATAGAAAGTTATAATTATTAAATGTTTCATTGTAAATCATGAAAAAATCAAAATAATATTGCCAACGAAATTTATTTAATGAAATAATTAAAAAATCCAAAATTTTACTCTGAAGAAAAATATTTCATTTGCATAAAAACTGGCATTTCAAATTAAATTAGGAATAAAATTGTTCAAGCAAAACAAAAAATACTATAATTTGCATAAAATTAATATTTATATATAAGTATTGCAAGTAATGATTAGCATTGTAAAAAAGCCATGTATATTTAAAATTAAATTCCCCTTATTTTTTCATAAATTTTTTTTATAATATTTATAAACTATTGAACACCTCTATGCAAAATTACTGTCAATACTAAGTAAAATTTATTACTTAACGAATGTTTTTATTGTTAAAACAATTGTATATACATATATTATTAAAACAAAATATACTTTTGACTTACCCTCTTTAACGAAAATTGCCAGCAGCAACAAGTACATCGCCATGTTTTCAGTGAAGAAGTAAAAGTCACCTGCAGTCACATCAAAGGCTCATAGCTGTAACAATGATCGGCATATTGATCTCAACGTTTCAAAATGCAATTAACCGTTAGTTCAAATATTTGCTTTAAGGGTCTAGATATGATGATTTTTCCAACAAATGTAAGATCACGCAAAATGCTGGTTGCTGTAGAGTTTGTTTCAAGTCATTCAATACCTTGCTTTACAAACCTGTTGCTTTGGTAAAAAAGAGAAATGATAGTAAAATACGTATCATCGATATGGTTATAATACGTTTATGGAGTTATTCACTGTTCTAAGCATATATATGGTCAAATTATCAATTCTTGTAACTACACTTTGAAGAAAGTTATTGATAAGTTAAGCTACTTTTTGATTTAAGTTTAATGATAGAGGCACAAATGCATATTTAAATGTTTGATCCTCTTTTAATTGTTAATGTAGTGAAGTTATATTTTGAAGAATTTGTTGCACACTGATATATTTTGGTAATTTTCTACATTTACTGATATAAATGCTGATACGGAACAAAATTATTGTTATTTAATTATATACATTCAAAACAAGTTTGCAACACAGTTAAAAGTTAAATTCTTTGTTTAAGGTATCGTATTTATTAATATATTTGAATAATTTATACAACATTTATTATTTCTGACGTGAATTATATGAAATAATTTGTTAATAAAATTGATATTCCATCGAACCAATTTGCAAATATGAATCAAGCTCAGAAATGTTCTTTAAATAACGTTTTTATTCTGTTTCTATTTAGAGGAATATATTTTATCCCAATAATTTGATGCACAATGTAGATTGCGTTTCATACTTCGATTGAATTACAAACTGCTTTTTCTCAAGAGCTCAATGTTAATAAATCAAGGAAAATCAACTCTGTCCGGTATTTTATGGGAAATTCATAAAATGACACAATGATTCCATCACTATGATTCCAATGTACTTAGAACACAGTCAAAAAATAAACACGAGAACTGCGTTGAGATCACGAGAGATTCTCAAGCTCCAGTACCACGTGGCGAAACACCGGTTGCCGGATAAATTCCGGGAAAAACGAGGTTCTCCTGAAACGAAGTCAGTCCATGCTCTGAAAGCAGCCCATCGGCGGATTTCAGTTTTAGGAGAAGCGCCGATAGCAGCGCATTAGGTCTTCGCGCAGCTTCGATTGGCGGATAGTCCGCGCAGTCTAATTTAAAAAAGGCAGAGTAAAGACAGGTTATAGTGATAGAGGAAGGGGTCAAGATGAGGAATCGGTACCCATCTTACTTAAACATGATTTAATATTGATATGTAAGGGGAAGTTTTATTTTTTGTTTATATGCCATAGAAAAGTTAAACATTGACAGAAACCAAATGCAATAAAATATTTATGCAATAAATTATGCTTTATTGATGTTAATTTTAACTTTAACTATTATCAATAAATATTTTTCAAGCTAAAAAATTATTTCTAGAAAATATTTTCCCATGCATTATCCAGATATTTATTAACAAATTTCAAAAAAAAAAAAAAAAAAAAATTGCATAGATAAGTTTTTTTTTTCCCTATTACATCTTGATTTTAACAATCCGCTCATTTTAGTGATATTTAACATCAAAACAATTGTAGTTTTTATTTAAGAATAATTAATGTGGTAAAACTGAGGAATATCTTTTATAAGAAAAAACTTTTTAAAGACAAAATGTAGTAAAAGAATGCAATCAAAATTGACATTTACAATTATAATTCCATATTTTATTATTGGTTGAATTATCATATGAAATATATAGTTACTCAAAGAAATAAATTTATAATTAAATCTAATCACCATTGTATTAGAAAATTTAATTTTTCTGGTTCTTTAAAAACCGAAAAATTAACACTATATTTATTACAATTTATTATAAGCTTATATCAAAATGTAAAAATACTTAATAAAATAAATAATGTACCTAGTTTTAAGTTTAATGAATTTTAATAAAATTTAAAAATAGATAAAATTTAAGTTTATAAACTGAAACTGGGCTATTCTAGTTGGATTCATTAAAATCAAATCATTTGAACACCATTGAAATTCATAAAGAACTGTTATTTTTTATTCAATTTCTTATGTTATTGTAGAAAAGAAAAGTAAATTTCTTATTGATTTTATTTTTCATTTTTAAGGAATAATTTAAAAGAGAATGTACCCCAAAATTTGTATTTTCAAAATTGGAGCATTACGGGGTGTATATATATATATAGTATCTCTCTCTCACTCTCTTTACTATATTCTTAATTATATTTTACAGATTCTACTACAAAATGAATTTTTTAAATTTATTTATTCCATATAAAGAAGTACATAATATTTTTTCAGAAAAGGTGTGTTGTGAAATATTTCTTTCTCTCATCTGATACATCCAATAAAGCATGCATATATACTGTACATTATAATTACTGAGTTTTTAGTATAGATAGCAATATTTTTCAATGAATATAGAGTGACTTATAAATTCGTATAAATTTACTGTATAAGTATGCATTTTAATCAAAATATACTTTTAATTAAAGTACATCTTCAAACAATTCAGTTACTCATAGAATACTTATAGAATACTTTATACTTATAGAATACTTTATATTTCTGGGTACATTCTTTGCAAAAGTAAACCTCAATAAGTCTGTGCAGTATTCGTATGTCTAAATTATAGAAAAAACATGAAATAGTAAATTAATTCTTAATTAATTTTAATTAATAAGTCATAGTTAATAATAGTCAAGAAAATGTATGAATTCAGAAAGAAATGATATTTTTTGAATTTTAGTTATCTTATTATATTTAAACACCGTACTCAGAAAATAAAATTGGAAAGCTCGTTACCTCTGATATATAGAGTTGTTCAGTTTAGTTTATTTATTACTCAATAGTTATTTTTTTATATAAGATGACTAATCAGATCGGATTCTAAAGCTGAAGGAAAAGTCCGAACCTTTACAAACATTGACATCGTTTGAACAAAAGTCTTGCTTTTAAATTGAATTTTATTCCTGTACAATGATTGCGAGATCTTTATTTTGCACAATGCTGTTCGAGACATCATTGTACCATATCAACATTTTAAAACTACAGAAATACTCTTAGCCAATCTATCTCGATTTTGAAATCTGTTGCACAGTCTTTGGGAATTAATTTATATATTGATAAATGTCATATATAGAGAAATTCCAACACGTGTATTCACAACATATTCATTTTTCTTTGATAAAACACAATCATATAAGCAAAGAAAGAATGAATCATACTAATATTCACATTTCACTAACATTCCTCATTTTCATTGTTTTTCTTATTCTTTAAATGTTTTTGATAATATTTATTTTTATTAAACTGATTGTTTCGATATTTTTCATAATATTTCACAAGAGTTTAAACATATGTTCTAATAAATATATAAAAATATACAAGACAAAGTAGTGAAATGTTAACTTTATGTAAATAATTGTATAAAAAATATATGTACATCATTATATATTCTATCTTTTAATACCTCAATATAATCGATTTATAGCTACACCATAAAATTTATTTAAACTTTCATCGAGATAAAACGAATTACGTGACGTTTAGATGTTTCCAATATTTTTCATATATAAACGTTATCATTCCTTTTCATAAATTAGAGCATTGAACTATACATAAATTTGAAATTAATGCAAAGTGATTTGAAAAAAAAACTCTCTCAAGATGTGTCATACAATTTTTTAAGTTTCATCTCTTACCTTAATATAATAAGAGTAAAGTATAATTAGAAATCAGTTCATTAGAAGCCTTAAATATAAAACTAAATAATAAAATTTAATAAAACTGGCGTAATTTTGCAACATGTTTATCTCCTATTTCAAACTTAAAATCTTGCTCTAGATTTTTAAACATTCTTATTTTGTAGAATAAATTTAACTACACCTCTATTACTTAATTTAAAATCTAAAGTACATACAGAACAGTTTGAATCATACCTGACGATATCTCTGAAAGAATATAATTCGAAATTTCATTGTCATCTGTGAAAATAATATCAAATCATGTTATTAAACTCGAGTATAATGCTTTTCTCAAAGAAATTCAGCATTGATTTTATTTTCAGAACATTTTGATGTTTTTTATTGCAGTGAATTTTTATATTTTTAAAATAAAAACTGTTTCGTGGAACATCAGTTTATTGAATGATGTTGATACCTTATTCTTCATGATTTTGCCACAGGCTAGTCAAAGTCAATAAGCTTATTAAACCGTCAGAGAAACATAAACAAGAAGAGATAACTGTTCAAAAGTTTAATCCTATCTAAATTTGCACAGGTCAATGTATAATCTGGAGATGTTTCTACGGCGCTTGTCGACGCTTTTCAAATAGATCTTTTTCAGCTGTTGAAAATAGAAACACACAATGAAATAAAAAAATGAAACATTTCCGACCCCGCAAATGGTTCACAGAACAACTTTATCAGCGTTGATGGTTAAGGCTCCATCTGGAGCTTGTCTATTATACTAAAATGATTTGAAGGGATTTTGCAGAGCTTTTGATATGAAATTTTATCTTGATGTAGATCTCAGAGAAGATCAAAAAAGATTTGACACATCAAAAATGCCCTTCTTAGCCAAAATTCCTTCAATTTCAATGCCAAAGATGGCAAAAGGAGTTACACTGAGTAAAGCTCATGACAAAAGTTAAGATCAATCAGCTTCTGTAAATCAAGGATGTAAAGTAATCGAAAGACAAAAGACTGAATTGACTCCATTATCTCCGGATTTTAGCTGATCATACAAGAATGCTTTAAATGCCTTGGCTGACCCTACCAGGAAAATACTATCTCGTCATAATTCACCCACTTCCTCACCACGATAGATAATCTGGAGTATTTGAAGGGAGGGGCCTTATTGAATGTAAATCCATTAAATTTAATGGAACCTTTTAAATTCTCAAGCTTGATTTGTAAATACTCGTATCATTACATAGCTTTTTTTAATAAAGTGGCTTCAATTTATTTGTTTTTATCTTCATCAATATTTCCTAGAATTAATTTTAAAAAAAATTATTTTTGGTTTTAAATGTTTTGTGGGATGCAGAAAATTAGTATTAAATGAAATTTTGCATAATATTTGTTATTTCATACGAAAAAGGTTGCACCAGTTGATGCGAAAGCACAATATGTAAAATACATGCTTATATACTGGAAATGTTATGTACAGCAATGAAGTACTTGCGCCAAGTATACACGGACTTCTTTGCATCCCAAATTTTCTTGTTTTACCGCAAGGGATTGCACAACTGTAGACACGTTTGAAGAAGGTGTTGGATGTCGATTGTGATTTCTTCAGAACTGTTAGTAGGTTATACTTTATGTAGGTCATGTTCTTTTGGGTCATTAAAAAACAGCAAGAATAATCTTGTTTATTTTGTATTTAGAGAATTTAGACAAAGTACAGTAGTTTCAAACTATAATTTATTAATTCATTGGGTGTTTAATATGAATGTGTTAGAACTATTTTTAAGCTAATAAGTATATACTGTAATACTTGTGATCGAAATAGTACAATATCATGGTTAAAATTCGTAAGGATAGAAACATATTCAATAATATGTATTAGATGTTAAATGAAAAATTTAATGGCAATCCCATAAAGTTAAAATAGCTATATTATGTGACCTCTAAGTTCTGATTAGTTCTCTTATAAAAAACTATTGAAATAGTTTTTTAGAAATTCTTAAATGTTTGATAAATGTTAATGTGTTACCAGGAATATAGTCAAGATTTGAATCAAATACATCAAGTTGATACGTATAATCTAACGCTATATTATCTAAGATCCTTTCTCCATAAATACAGAATTAGAGTTTATGTTAATTCATGCAACTATTTCTTAGACCGGCTTTTCTAGCGAAATATACCTAGAAATTTCAATAAGCGAAACTATCAGCAATGCAGTTATTTTAATTCCATTCAATTTTGAAATTCAAACTTATTCAAACATAATTTTATGCACTCTAATGAGAGATTTATTGGTATAAAAATATATCACGTTATTCTGTACGAAAATAAGCCGCTATGCTTTCGATCATCACTGCTCAGGAAAACAAGAATCAATAGATATGTTAGAATATTAAAAGAAAATATATTGAAATGAATAATACTAATATTTGAAGAAAGTCATAAAATTTGTCAAGATTGTCAAACATTTTAAGCAAAGCTTATTCAAGTTATTATATTTTCCATCCTCGCCGCCCAACCTGTCTAGTATTTGGAGTAACTGACTACATATGGGGAGGACCTGGGTTTGAATCCCGGCCCGAGCATGGATGTACTTTATCTTCCTATGTGTTTGTTGTCCTTTCCTCTGATGATGGATGAACGTGACACGCCCTATAAACGGGTTGGTAGTGGTGTGACGTGGGTAGGGATACACAGGTGCCCACCAGGTAACGATAAATGAGTACCAGTTTCCGGCCTTGCTGTGGCTAAAAAAAGGGTAATCACCCAAGTCCTCGCAATTGAAAAAAATATTTACCATATACTTTTGCATTTCACTTAGTAGCAAAATTTTCTAACAGTCACTAGCTACACGGAAGCAGTGAATTATGATGGTGGTCGTTACACCACTATCCACCATGAAAGCAGAACTACCTACAAGGTTGGAGAATCCAATTGATTAACACTATAGTTTAAGCAAAAGTCGCATGGTTAATAAAAAAACAACTTTTATTGAATAATACTTAAACTGTAAAAATTTCAAATTATATATATTGTATGTATACATGAGTATGTTAATTTCATGGCAATTTATTAAAACCAGTTAAATTTACTGTAAATTTACTACAAAATCCAAAGAAAAAAAATTATCTTCTTTGTTTAAAAAATTTAAAAGAGAAAATATCATATTACAAAGATATTAAAAAAATGTGACTGCCAGGTAGATAATATAAAGGATAATCTAAAATATATAAGGATAATCTTAAAGATCGGGTTTCTTTGGATAAGACTTTAGCACGCTGAGAAAAACTAAGCTGCTTTATTTAGTGCCGTAATCCTGCACAAAAGCACATCACTTTTAAAGAATCGATATTTATGTCTTTCAAGGACACAGGTGGTCGTTCAGATAAGTCTCACGCATTGACATGGCGTATCTTATGATGATATATGTGGCAAAAACTCAGCGACTCCAGATGATATTGTCATACATTTAAAATTTTAAATAGTGGAAACTTGTCAGTAGCAAGGTAAATTTATGTTTCCAACATTTGTGCTTATCATCATAAGCTCTCTACTTTCCAATTTAAAATAAATTATTAAATTTAGTTACATAAGTTTGGTTTTGTTCATACTTGAATAAAATTATTTTACATTTAGTTATCATTTATATACAGATATATGTTATTTCCATTTTTTAACGAGGTTTACTTAAATTATTTCAAATTTATATACTTTTTTTTAAATTTTGTAACAGGCTGAAACGGTTTTCCTGTTTAAGAAAAAGCATTCTAAATAAAATATAAAATTTAAAAACTCTTATATTGTAAGTAATTCATTTTTACACAATTTCTAAGTTTTTGGAAATAATTATTTTTTCACTTAATGGGAAAAAGTTCATTAGCATTTATTTAAAGCATTTTTCTGAAGAGAATCACTGACGCATATTTTTTCTCAAATTCAGAATGGCTTGAAACATTTTACTATTTGTATAAAATTACATGTTTTGATACTGTTTTTAAAAATAACAGAAAATGAAAATTGAAAGAATTCAAATTTTTCTTAAATAACAACTCATTATGTACGCGATTACTATTGTTCAGACAATATTATCTTTGCCAAAATTTTTAATTTATTTTATGAAAATTAAACGAAAATAATGATATTTTTAAGAAAAATTACTTTTCATAAAATACTTTATTTTAGAAGTTGTTTGACAAAAATAATTTATTTTATTTTAATAAATAAATAATTTGAATTGTTTGGAAAAATTAATAACAGCATAACAGATATTCTCATTTATAAAAGTACGCAAAACCAGTCAAAACAAACTTTAATTAAAGTGATTTATTACTTCAAATTAAGCTGGTTTATTTCAAAATATATAAATATGGTATTAAAAGAATAAAACGCATAAATTTAGGGTTAACTTATAATGGATTCTTTCTAATAATTGATGTCTTTTGCTTGTAACTTATTGTGTATTGCCCATAAAATTAACGCATTAATCTATAAGGAAAATTAATCACATAATTATTCTCAAAAGTAATTAACTTCAATATGTTCGAATATGAATATTATTACAAAACATTTTTCTTATTATTTTAAGTAATTTAGAATAATTATTCCGTGGATAACTTTCAGATATTGTATCTTTATTTTCAGTTGCCTGTACAGCCTATCTTTAGCGATGTAATTAAAAAAATGCTAAAAATGCATAAAGCTTATTATCAAGAAAAATTGTCATAGTAAATAAGGAATGTAAAAATGAATGAAACGTAAGAAATGTCTTTTAAAAGTAGAATAATTTTTAAAGAACTACCATGAAAATTTCATATTCAGTGTTGATAATACTTATAAGTATAAAGGTAACTATCAATACTTAAAACAATGAAATTAAATTAGTATAAGATAATTTATATATTTATATATAGATGGATATTTATGAGTTGAGAGTAAGATAGTATAATTTTCAACCCTGAAAAGTAAATACATATGCTTTCCAAAATTCAAATTTATTTTGTATTAAATTTTATAAACTCTACACTGTCTACCAATAAGTATTTGGACACCTGTGATAGAAAAGAAAATAGAAAAGAAAAACTAACTTCATTCTAAATCAATAGTTGCTAAAGCCTCCAAGATAGGCAATCACAGCGTGAATCCTCCGGGGCATATTTTCCACAATTCTTTGTATAACAGCTAGTGGTATTGTCTTCCACTCGGCTTGGAGTAGACATACAAGTTCTTCACCGACATTAGACGGGTTGTGCACCTCTAAATTTGGCAATCAAACTCGTCCCAGTAGTTCAAGATAGGGTTCAGGTCTGGACAGGCCAGTCCATTCGATGAACTACATTGGCAACATACTTGGTTAACCTCGAAACATGACAACTGGCATTGTCGTCCTGAAAGTAACACGGGTCCAACCCGTAAAACTGATACAACTCAGGAAGCACATTATCATCCAAAATGGTGCAGTAGGCATGAGCGTTGAGCTTACCATTATTGGGTACCAAGGGTTCCAGTACATACCTGGAGAAAAAACCCCAGACCATAATTCCACCTCCACCAGACTTGACTGTTGGCACAATGAATTCTGTCAGGAGATATTCTCCAGGCAGATGCCAGACCCAGACCCTGCCATCAGAACGATAAAGTGTGAACCTTGATTTGTCGCTCCAAAGAACCTATTTCCACTAATCTCGATCGATAGGTCGAATTTTGATGTGCTTTTCACCACATTAAAAGAACAGTGTGGTTCGACTTTGTAATCAAAGGCTTATGGGCAAGAGCACAGCTATGAAAACCAAGCATATGTGCTTTCTTACGGGTGGTATTCATTGAAACAATACTCCCAGATGCCTGTTGAAACTCTTCGCGGATGAATGCTATCTGTAGGATGCGGTTCCTCCGAATTTCTCTGGACAGCACTCGTCGGTCTCTCATCTACCAATTCCGTTGGTCTGCTGACTCGGTCCACATTACGATAATCACCACTAACCTTCCAGTTTTAATCAGAAAGGTCACTGCTAATTTTTGATACTTCAGATAATTAGATCTGTCCCTTAAGGATTGGCTACATTTATGATAACCGATAATTATACCTTTCTCAAAATGAAAGAGCTCCGAACTGTGTGGCATCTTGCATGCGACTAATGCCTATGTTGTTTCCTACACGATATGTACCAACGGAGGCCGTGACGTGCCTCAGGACCACTGATATCGTCATTTGCATTGGTTTCCAAATACGTATTGGTAGACAGTGTATAAGTCAAATTAAATCATTTTAAAGCTAAATCATATTTTTATTTAATTATCAAATAATGTAATTAATTTATTTAACAAATATATATTAATTTCAAAAATACGACTAGTCATTCAATTTAAGACAGCGATTTGGCAAGTTTAAGGACCTTACTTTAAATGTTGCATTTTGCAGATTAAAACTAATATCCTTAAAATGAACCTACTTTAGGAATTATATCATTAAAATATTTTGCTGATAAGGAAATTTATTAATTAAAGATTAACCTGCATATGTGAACTTCTTAAAATATTTTATAAGTCAGAGATATGAAGAAATGAAAGAGCTCTTTTAAGTACTCTTTATTCTTAAATTTGAATGAAATATATTTTTTATAATTTTATTAAAACCATTTTGTTACTTCATCATTTAAATTAAAAAATAGCCTTTACTATCACCTTGATTATTTTACTTTGTTGATAAACATTTAAAAAAAGTTTTTTTAGATATAGGTAATGTTTTTTAATGTGCAAGAGATTTTGAAATATAATAAAATTTCTTGGCTTGTAGCTTATCTAAAAATGTTAAAATTCATTTTTCCACCATGTAAAATGTTTCCTAAAGGAGTTTATTCAAAGATAGTAGACCTTTCCCATATTTCGCCAGTTAAGAAACATTATGTACTCACCTTAACGCGCAAGTGGACGAAAGAATCATCGTTATCGAACCCGGAACCTATCGCTATGATGAACGTTGTTATTCCATTAAACCATAGTGAGATTCCTATGTATCATAAATGTGCCCACTGTCAATGAAATGTTGCTTGACAGACAAGTCCTAAACAATCATATAACTTTTAAAAGAGACTATATTATTCGCTACTTGTTATCAATTACTAATTGTAATATATTTCACCGAAGATACTTAATTAGCAAATTTTGAGTAGATACATTTTATGTAGTTACGTTACAAACATAGTTTGATTCAAAGGATCTAATTTATTCTTACTAATAGGAATTTATTCAATTCTCAGTTATTTGAATTAGTTCCAGTTTGAAAGATACTTTCTGAATTTAACGTATCTAGAATAGGAAATACTTTTCTATTCAAGAGAAATTCTTAGTAATTTTTTTTTACATTTTAATATTCGTACGAAATAAATAGTTTCGTTACTAAAATGTAGTATACCTCTTTCAGCATATTGCGAGATAAAATAATGTCTATTAAAATAATATTCATTCAAATTACATTCTGGAAATATAGAAAATAATATGTATCGGAAGAGTGAAGGTTAAAATATTATAATGGTAATTTTCATTCAAATGAACTTAAATCTGAATCGATCTTGTAAATATGATTCACTAAAATTTTCTAAAAAATCACATGTATTATCAAACATGTCATTTTAGAATAATTTCCAAACCTCACATATAAAAATATTCATACATTATGTACGATATGTAATTATGATACTTAAACTGTTTTGCATTAAATTTTTATACATTTGGATTAATATTTAAGCCAACTTTCCCATTTCTTGAACTAACAACTGAACAGAATACATTCAATAATTTTGATATTAGAATTCACATACACATTATCTATCTATTATATATATATATATATATATATATATATATATATATATAATTAGTTATGGAATCTAACAAAACATTTTAGTTATATGTAATATTTACTATTTAAAGTGTGAAAAAGATTTAATGAAATCACGTAATGAAGGCTTTAGGAAAATTCATAATAATCAGCTTGTGTAATAATGAAATGTGCGTATAAAAGATATATGTCTTTCATGATGTCAAAAAGCATATATGGGTCCAAATGATTTTCAGATCAACTGAAATTTATTTCAAAATTTGACATGATGTCATAGCTACATTTAGACTCATCACTATTTTACTATTAAAAGTAATGTTGCCCATGATACAGCGTTAAAAACTGCTTTTGACCTGTAATCATAATCACATTTTATGTTGCAATAAAAGACGGAGATTCATCCAGAAATTGGTATTCATACAATCGATTTCATTTCCTGATTTATTGCCTATGACTTGGGTGTATGATCTAGTTAAAGGATGCATATTACATGTCTGTCTCTTCATTTAATAATAATGGGAAAACTGTAAAGATACTAGGTAATAGATAAAGTTTGGCATGATTGCTACGAGCAAGCAAATACAAATCCTTCTGAATATCACGGAATCATAAACAATGGAAGTATAACACATAGTGGAAGATAGCAAATGATATGGGTGACTCACAGCTCAACATCGATCAAATTAAAATGCATCTTGATAAATACTTTTCATTCCAACATAAAGAAAATTTTAAAACAATTTTTAAGCATTAAACAACATCAAAATACTCTTTGTGCGTGTATAAAACAATATCTTCCATACATGCTTATTATATGTGTAAATTCGACTAATATAATGATTAGATTCGAAAAGGCGATTACTCACATGTTACAACAGATTTTACTTGTATTAATTAAACCGCAATGCGAGCCTTTATTGAGGTTTACGAAATATAGCAGCTGTATATTTATTAAACATAGCAATTTACTTTCTTTCATATATAACTCCATTACTATTATCAAAGCTAACTTAACAGCTAATGGATTTTCATACATTTTTAAAGAAGTCAAGATTTGTGATATAAATTTAGTAAACATCATATTGAAAGTTTCTTTCTTTAATAACAGATTTATTTCTAAATTTTAATCTCAATTTTTAAAATAAAAATATTATAATTTAATTCATTTAAAAATGACACTTGATAAAGGAAAAAAATGTATAGTAATATGAATATCTATCAATAAAATGCCCATCATTAATTCTGAATTTGTTTTACATATAAACTTTAAAATTATTTCTTGGAAACATTGAAAAATACATTAAACAGAAGTAAATAATTCAGAAAATATTTTATTTAAAAATATTTATATAAAAAAAGTGGGCATTTCATGAAAAAAATTTAATATTTTTAAAAACTCAATTGTAAATGAAGGATTGCTGAACATGTGATTCCAAGAATACCGGAATTATTTTTAAACGATGTATATAATTATTTTAAATATATTTCTTAAAATCATAAAAAAGAATAACATATCAAATGCGCTTATTTTCTTCATGTTTATTTATATATATACACAAAGAGCTAGATAGATACAGATAAAAGTTAAAAAAAATATGAAAGGATTCCTAGAAAGTTACCAGATTGAAAAGTTCGATATATTAAATCCCGGAATATCAAATATATTATAAGTTGTTTTCTTCACAAATGTATATAACAACTATGAGGAACACATTCTTAATATACATATGCTATTATATGCTGTAGATCTATAAGGCCTTATTATTTTTATTAAAAAAAATCTTTACCAAAATTATTTCTTACCAATTTAAATGTATTTCCTGTTTAAGAAAATATACTATACGTATATGATAACCAAAGTTTTAGAAAATATTTATAATTGATACAGTTTTGGAAATACATGTTGCGTGTTTACCTTTAATGCTTTTATCACATTTTGCACAACATATTGAGGACATTTTGGCAGTTTTAAGTTAGAAAAATACAAGTAAGATATATTTTTCTTTAGCCAAAATCTTGCTAACTTGCTTGTCTCACGTAATGAAATATATTTTGCTAATTGTTCCATCAATTTTTATGGAATCAATTCAAACGTGTTTCTCTGTCATGAATATATTACTTAATGAGTTCTAAAGCAATTTTCTTCAAATTTTTGCCAATTCTTTAACATTGTTTTAAATTCGTGAGAAATACATAGAACTGTTCCTTTTATGGCCCAGATATTTTTCATGTATTTACATGGGATCATTTGTGAAATTTTCCAAAGTATAAAAAATGAATTATGTCTTTGGTTTTTGTATTGTAGTTTCTTTGGCATCGGAACTTCTTTCCGATTTCGGTGCAAGAGTCTGTATACTATTCCATTATTGATTGCCTATCAAAAGATACTTCTTTAAGTGTATATATTAAATCATTTTCTTTTTATATCAAATAAATCATTTCATTTTACTCCAAAATTTAAAAACTTTAACCAAAATCATTATACAAGAGCACGTTCACAGGGTCTACAAAGTCCCACATAAAAAATACTAACAAAATGGACATTAAGAAGTATAAAAATTTCAGCCATTAGAAATTAATTGATCATAAATACAGCAATCAGGGGTCTGAAGTATTTTTGAAAAAAGAGAGTGTTTATATGTTGTTATTTAAGAATGACTGAGCCTCTAATTTACAGATCACGGGTTAATTGTTTTCATTTAGTTCAATGAAACGTACTTTTAATGTACTGAAAATTAGTAATTAATGTTTTTAAAGTTACTTAAATAACAAAAAATGAAATTGATGATTTTATAATTTTTTTATAATATTGCATACGAATAAAATATATTTTCAGTGAGAAACGTATTTTGCCGTAAATCTTGCTTTTAGTAAAGCAAATTTCAAGAAACGTTTTTGTGAATTAATTTTCAAATATATTCTCTTAAACATTGTCAAATGTTTTATTTAGAATGAAATTAATTTCTCATGCAGATAAAAATGCTGATATTTCAATTTTAATCAACATATATAATTACGTTATCATTCCGTTAGGCTTGCACCAAACTAAAATATTTAATTTATAAATCATTTATTCCTAGAAACTATAGATAACTATTAATTAAATTTCTCCTTTACACAATTGTTATGTTTATTTTTTAAAATCAATTCTTAATTATTAATTTGAATTCTTTATTTTCCAGTATAATCTTAGATATTCAAATTATTTTAAAGATTTGTTTATTGTGCTTCATTATTAAGGTGTAATTTGGAAATGTGTTAAAATTATTAATTATGATATTAAAAGTATGGAAAATGATTAATTTATATTCTAAAATATATATCGCCCTAAAAATTACTTGTGTAATAAGCTAAATGTTATTTAATTAATATTTTTTGTAAACTCAGTTAAATTATCTCAAAAAAGTGAATAAAATAAAACAGTTAAGATTCATAAAATGTCATTAATACTTGAAAGTTTGTCAGTGAAATTCCTTAATAATTGCACATTCATCAAGACAAATAAAATGTCAAATTTACTCTCTTTAAACTTATCTTTAAATCAACTAAATTATGAAATTTTAAAATAGCACATACAAAGGTATAAGAAGCTTTTTTGAGTTTATGTTTGTGATTTTTAAAATTGCTTATTTTACATATTATTCAAATCAAAAAAACGTATAAGCTTGAAAAAAATTGTAAATATGATCTAATGGTTATGCATATTCTGCAAAAATTATATTTTTATAGAATATGATTGTTGTAAATTTAAAAACATTTTTCATTTAAATATATTTGAAACTGCACATTTATGATCCCTAAAACAACTAATAATTTCAAATATTAATTTTAATTAATAATTTTAAAGTTTTCACGTCAGCCTCGTAGCAAACAACTTCTCTGAAGTGTCCACAACTGAATTAACACTTCATTTAAAATTTTATAGACCATGCACGTCAGAAAATTAAATCTGAATTTAGAGTGCTTTGATATCTCAAAAAAGTGTTCCATCTCTAAGAACTATTTTGCACCAAACTTAAAGACAGTTAGTTATTTTACTGACGCAATGATGTTTAAATAAATATTAATTATTTTTTGTAAATTAATTATAAATCGAAACTATTAATACAGTACAGAAAATTGCATGAGTATTGTTGAGCGCTTCGGGAAGTCAAGTTAAGCATTTTGGATAATAATGCAATACAGAATTTAATATCCTTCATCACAACAAAATAAGGGCTTATATATATATATATATATATAT
>JAPDSC010064016.1:129565-144617 GCA_026290005.1 Latrodectus geometricus
ATATATATATATATATATATATATTAATCCAACTAAATTCATGAAACTTTTGGGATAATTCATTTATCTTTAGTTTACCATTTTTATGGTTGCCCCAAAATAAATTAATAATGTGCAATTCGTTTCTTCTTTCTTTATTATTTTTTGATATAGATATGCAAATTAGTACTTTTATATCACGGTTTCATAAAAAGTATTTAGTTTTATGCATAAAACAATTACCTTTTACCAATTAGGTTATCATAACTAAATATAAGGATATTCCATTGGTTAAATTTTATCTTATCAGTTAATAATCTGCAAAACAATAAGAGTTATATGTGTTATAAATAACTGGCACTTCTCTTATATAATGTTCCTCTATGGCTTTAACTATTATCAGTCATGCTTATCTTTGTTTGTAGATATGATTAAAATATATTTCTCAGTCTTATGGAAAAATCAAAAGAAATATGCCTTCAAAAATTTAAGTGACTAACAAAAGTATATTTCTACCGGAAGTAATATCCACCAGTCTCCTTATTTGCCGGAAGGCATTTGGCGTGTTCGTTATATTTAGACGAGTCTAAGCTTGCTTGAACTAGAACGATGCAACGTCATGGCATTTGACAAAACAGACTTCACCAAAGAGTGTACGGTAGGATTAGGAGATTCTCTTCCGAGACACATTAATTCCACAAGCAGGATTAAAGTGATATGTTTGAAAGGGGAGAGTAGTTTTCTATTTGACTTTCCGAGGTCTTACTTTGATGTATTGATGCTTAAAATCACTCTTTTAGAGTTGGAAGAGACGTTTTCCCTGTTTTCCTTATGTGATATTCTTATTTTCAAAATATAATAATCATGAAAATAGTACAGGTAAACAGAATATGATTCAATAATTCCATTAAACTTATTTCTCTTAAATCTATAATAATTTAAAAATGAAAATATATGTGTGTCTAATTGCTAAAGAGCCATTGAGACATAATAAAGAAAATGCTACTGAATTTCTGTATATAAATCAATATTATCCCAACTATTCTTTAAAGTTACATTTACATAATATGATTCATGCTACACATAACTCCGTTATTAAATTTTACTTTTAAATGTTTTTCTTGAGATTAAAAAAGGCAATAATAAGCCTTTTTTTAATCTCAAGAAACATGTTTTCGTAACGTCATTTCAATTACACGACAGTTATTTTGTAATTTAGTAACTCATATACAGTTTTATTATACAGAAATTGAATATTTTAGTATGTTTACTAAGTCCTCATGAATATACATCTTATTTTTTTTAAACACCAAAATGTAAATATATTAGATAACATGGATTTACAAGCAGAACTTCAGACGATGATTAACATATGTGCGATTAGATAATCGATTATTCTCAAAACATTTTGCTAATTAAATGGGCTATATTATTAACTGTACCAACAATTATCATAATTAGTCTTCCAAGAATTTATATAACTCATAATCAGTGAATCTCTAGTAATTCCAAGCATTGTTTGGATTTTGAAAGATTAAATAAAATTGAAGTTCATTTTTAAGTTTATAATATATTTACGTTTATAAGTAAAACATTTTTAGCAAATAATTTGAATTCAAATCTTTTCTTTATTGGATAAGTTTCAAAGTATAAAATTAAAAATCTCAAACTAATTCAAGAAAAAAAATTAATCCCTATCATCAACTACATTTAATGAATAATACGATATGTATTTATTTTATAAAAAAAACTGTAATTTAAAGAAAAATTAGATTGAAAAATTATGAATTTTATATTGTATTAAAACACGTGATTACTCAGTTTACATTCTTACTTTAAATTTTTTTTTTTTAACAAAAATCGTTAAATTGAGCTCAAATGAACAGTTTATTTTTTTTTCTTTTTTGTGATATTTTCCTGTGCTAATATACGAGAAGAATCAGTTTTCAAATAATCAATTAAAAAGCAAGTTAATATTTTTTGTTAGAATTCAAATGATTTGATCCTGAACTTTAATGTATTGAAATGAAAATATTAAATTTTATATGTTTAGAAATGAAATATGATTGAGATTGAAGCATTTATAAATTCTCGAATGTGCAAAATTCCTTTATAAAATTATAAGTTAAATTTGATTTATTTCTAGTTTTTCATACATAATGCTGGTGTACATAACGTTTTTTCAATTCATAAATTTTATATCCAAAATATTTCTTTGAATTACATTAATTTTAAACGCATAAAATATCCCTAAAATATTTAAGGAATAAATTATGGATACTAAAAACTTAATATACGATATACTTGTGACTCAATTCTAGTTATTACTAAATATTTATGAAATACTCAGTTTTGCTCCTCTATTTCTTTTCACGCCACTTGAATGTTCCATTTAAGATTCTGTAAACAATCACATTAATCATTTTTTGAAAATTTTAAAGTTCTAAAATAAGTGATTTACAGATATGCTTTTTCAAAATTAAGTGATTTAAGAGAATTGAAATTCAGCAGAAAAATAAAATAGTTAGTCTTAAACTGAAGCTGGACCAAATTTTATTGATTTATGCCCTTTTCAATTCTAATTTGGAAGTTATGAATAAGTATTTATATTCATCATATTTTTAGTTCATGGAATCTCGTTTTTATTAGAAAAAATTAATTGACCTAATATTTTTCATTATAAGTTTTCTTTCAGAAATATATACATTGAACATAGATATTTAAATAGTAATATTAAATTAATCATCATCAGCATTGGCACGACAGCCCTTTGTGGGCCTCGGTTTTCCTCAGAAGCTTTTTCCCAATCTACCTTTCTCCCAGCAATTGATCTCCAGTTCTTTACTTTTAGGATGGTAAAGTCCTTATCCACACAGTCTTTCCATCTCTTTTTGGGCCTTCCTCTTGGTCTTTTATTAGAGGGGGTGACATTAAAAACTTTTAATGCTGTTCGTTCTGGGCTCATTTGTATTAAATTAATAAGTAAAGAACAAAATTAATAAGCGATAAATTGAACAAAGAAATTTAAATAGTAATATTTTAGTAAATATATCTAGATGATTTTGACATTATTAATAACATTTGTAGTATTATTAAGTGTATCTATGAGCAAAATTTAAGACTTTGTTTATAATATTTTGTCATGAAATAAAATAGTTCTGTTAAATAAATTAAAACTACTATTAAATATAATTTTAACAGTGACTTTGTTTTGCATAAGTACTTGGAGATTATTTTGAATATCATGAATTTAAAAATTGTACTATTGAGAAAGTACAATTGATATTTATCATTTATTAAAAATGTTTCAAATATGTTTGCATACATTGAATTTCTTTTAATCTTTCAATGGTTTTTTTAAAATATAACACACTGAAATTATTTTTAAAATTTTTTAAGATGATTCACAAAATTTAAGAAAATCCAAGGGAAAAAATATAACCTATAAATTTTTAACTGTTGATTTTGCATAAACTTTAACAATGAAAGTATCAACAATACGACTTCAGTCATTCATATATCATACATAATAAATAAATACATTGTTACAATGCCTAGTAATAATAATTAATGCCAAGAGATGGCGCTGTGATTTTGTTGCAGGTGGATTGCATAGCACAAATGGCATAACCTTGAACTGTAAAAAGTCTTAGACATGTTGTGAAAGCAGTCTGGTTTGGAAGCTGTAAATAGTTGTATAAATAAAGATGAGCGCGAATGCGAAAAGCAAAATAGAGTATTGATTTTATTGTGTGTTGTTCATGCATTTCTAACCCCCTATCATTATGATGGAGTGTATAAACATTTTACTCAAAAAAGAAATCTTATATTAAAGAAGTTCCTTTTATTTAAACTTACATTTAACTAGTTTGTTTAAATGACATTTAACTAGTTTACTTACATTTAACTAGTTTGTTTACAATTTTAATTATTTTTTTTATGTATATCAAGTGTTTTTTTATTTTAATTTAAGATCAAAAGTTTTCATATCTATTAAGTAAATTAGCTGTTTTTATTTAGTAAATTGTATTGTGTTCCTTTTTAATGCAAAATTCTTATTTAGAGATAAGAAAGGTACGATAATTTATTAAAAGAAAGATCTTATGTTCATACATTACTATTAGTAATGTTAATAAACATTGTACATTATACTATATTTTTCATTGAAAGATGTGAAATTAAAATATTCGAACAGTTAAAATAAAGTGTTAATTAATTTTATTTGTAAAATTTTATCATTTATAAAAGTTTTCTCGTTATTGAGCTAATATTTTAAAGTTTTATTTTTAATAGCAAATTAATTTTGTTATCAACAAAATATATTTTAGAGAAGGAATACTTGTGAAAAGCACAGATTGAATGGTACTATAAATAAGAGGATATTTCATAAATTATTTTTTATTTCTATTACATTATATCTTTTTTTCAAATTTATATATATAAATATGAAGATTAAGAGAAATAAAATTTCGTTTCAAAACCTTGTTTGTCATATTCCCTTATATCATTAATAGTAAATTTTTGACATATTGGTAAAATAAAATTAAAAACCTTTCATTTCATCTTACACCTGAAAAAAATAACGTTAGAAAAATTTTTAAATATAAAGAAATGATAGTAACTAACCTGTAAAGTCAAAAGGATATTTTTTTCAAAAATTTCAAACGCATGAAATATTTATTTAATAATTATTTTTTATCACTAAACTGGTAAAGCAATTAATCTATTCTATTCTAAAATTAGAAAAAAAATGAATGCTTTAAAATTACAAATATTTCAATAAGATTATTTAATAAATTTTTTATAGTTCTTTTTTTTTTTTTTTTTTACTAAAAGTTCAGTTAAATTATTTAAAAAAGGGAATATATGGGAATAAAATTTTTTTTAAAACTTATTTCCGAAAAGTTTTATACCTCCAATTATAAATATTTCATTCCATTTTTCGAAACCTCAAGAGACAGATTTACGTAAATTTAAAATATTTGCTGCATATTTCATAACTGAATAAAAAATTAAATAGTGTTAAATCGACGTGCAATGTAAACACGTAATTTTAAATTAATATTTCACAAATAATTATACTGATTTTTTTATATATTTAGATCGATACCACACTTAAAAACATGAAGTCCAAATATTAATTTGTATTTCTAAAACAGCATTAAAAAATTCTTGAAAAACTTCATTTAAATTAAATTTATTTTACTATTTGATAAATGTAATAAAAAATAATGATTTCATGGGAAATAAAAATTTGACATCTGAGGGACAAATATATTACGTAATAAGAAAGAAAAATATTGCTCATAAATATGTTGTAACAACCAATTAGGTTTAATCGATTTTATTTTGATTTTTAAACAAGTTATATTTCTTTGGACAAAAATTCAAATTATTAGTAATAAAAATAATTCGATATAGAAATCCATATTCCTTAATTATATCATTAAAAAGTTTAACTATTCCTATTTCAGGATATATAAAATTTAATGATTGGAAATATTTTCAGGAGAATTATAAACTATCTTATACAGTTCAAGAAGACTTTATTTGGAAAGAGTTTGCGTGAATAAATACAGTCAACAGTACGATAGAAAATATTATTATGAATGAAATTTGCATTTTCTTTCTCGGAATATAGTTGAATAAAACTTAAAATAATTTTTTAAACTAAAAAATATTAAAAACAATTATTAAAGGCATAAAAAATTAACAAAAGTTTGTTCTTAAAATATGATCTTAATTAAAAAAACTCTTAAATACAATAACTTTCAATATCAAATTTATAAAATTACTTCATGAATTTAAGGCATTTAGTACCATATTCCTATTTCTGCACAAAAACATTTAAATTTGTAGATAATATATTAATCCTTATAATTTCTAAAGAGTATTTAGATTTTTTTTTTGATTTCAGTTAATCTAAACTGTAATGGAAATATTTAAAAACTTTATTTGTTTTTATTACTTTTAAATAGAGTTTTAAAGATAAAACTAAAATTATTATTATTGTGAGGAGTTTTGAATGATTTAAGTTAATATATAACCTGCGAAATGAATACAACTACATAATTAATGAGTAAAAGTGAAATTTAATCGCAGAAAGTTCAATATATCTTCGTTAGTGTGAAAACAATGGTGTTCTAGGTATTTTTAATTGCCAGGTATCATTTCAATATTTTTTATGTTACAGTGAACTTATAATTTTGAAACATATTCTAGTAGATCATATTTTTGTTCATTGGATTCAGTCTAACAATTTTGCTTTCTTACTGGAATTAAGAACTAATAAGAGCATTTTCAGGTTTATGTATTATACCAGAAGCAACAGATAAGTTGTAATTATATGGTACATAATAGCCTGTGTGAGATTTTGATTATTGTCATTTCGATCTGAATAATATACCAAATTCAGATAATTTATTAATGAAAAGTTTATTTAAATTTCATGTTTCTCTAAACTGCTTTCCATTTGCGCGATTTTGTAAATTTATACACAAATTGATTCAATTGCGTATAGAGTTTGTATACAGATTTAAATATGTGAAAACAACTCAATGAAGAAAAAATAGTTGATTTATGTATTAAAGACTGTTTATAAAAAGCAAGTCAAATTTGGAAAATTGTGAAAAAAAACCTGAACAGGTGCTTTTTTATTACAAGCTGTACATATCAAATATATATTTTTTGCACTATGATTTATACTTTATTTACTCAATTTAGTCATGTTACAAAATAATTTCTTTAAAGACAGCTTACAATGAAATGTGCGTGTGTGAGTTCCGATAATGAATAGTTTAATTTCACATTAAATTTATTTTAACTAGACATTTTTATAAATGAAGGTGTGATACTTATTTATTTACATAAATTAGAGAATTTAAGTTTAAAAATTTTATTTCTAATATGCATTTTATAAATTAGAAAAACATTAAAATATTTCATTGAAAAGATTTATGTTCTTCAATATTTAATTTTCACTTGTTTCAAAGTGAAAATTGGAAATAATTCATATCATTATTTCCAATTGTTACTTTGAATCTGCTGATGATTTGTTCAATAAATGAATAAAGATATGCGGCACATATGTATCATAATTTAGGAGCATTGATAAATGTATATAATGCTGCTTTACAAATAAAGCTATTAATTTTGCTGATTCATTAGTGCTTTTTTAAATGTCTTTTGCAAGTTATTATTACAATTTGATGATTAAAACAATTATATTGACTCTTTTAATTAAAGTTTATTTTTATCATTTTATACGTCCTAAAATTCTGCATTTGTTGGAATTGTTATATTACATTACAATTAGAACAATTTAAATATTTTATACATATTATTTTAAATATACAAGTATCATTAATTTAATATTCTTAATGTCAAATTATTTTCCTCCCTTTTCCAAAAACTTTTCAAAAATATAAATTGTCCATTCATATTTATGTACTTTTATTATTTAAATTGATTTTGCATTAAAAGACCTTTGCTAAAGTTGGGAATATATCAAACATAATAAAATCTCTTCAGAAATTTCATGAAAAATGAAAAATAATAAAAGTCTTACTAACTTTAGAAATAAATACTATTCTTATTGTTTAATATGTCCTCATACCCAGATGGTCAGTACCTTGACTTTTATTTCAACAATTTATTCGATTTTCTTCTCTGTTCTTGATATCGTCTTTGAATTCCTTTTCTATCGTATGTTTCAGATAAATTTGTTATCAGGTTATATAATTAATAAGATAACAAATCAATTAACCAATTCAATACTTTTTTAACTATTCAAACAAAATGAATCACATAAATGTATAATTTTTTTTTTTTTATTTCTAATGGCGGGTACCCTTGAGCAAGTAAGTACATTAGCCCATTTGCCGCAACAAGGCTGGAAACTGCTACTCATTTTATCGTTACCCGGTGGGCACCTGTGAAACAAGTCACGGAAGTACTAGTAGCAGCGCCCACGCCACACCACTACAAACCCGTTTATAGGGCGGGCCACATTCATCCATCATCTGAGGAAAGGACAAGAAACACATAAGAAGAGAAAGTACATCCATTCTCGAGCCGGGATTCGAACCCATGTCTTCCCCAACTGTAGTCAGTTACGCTAACCACTAAGCAGGTGGGGCGGTGAATAAAGTTCATGCTCGGTACATTTGTATGCAGCGTTCTATAAACATTGTTAGGACTCCCAATGAAATGGGTTAAAATGTAACAATTATTTAGCAAATAAATTTATATAGCATTAGAAATATTGTTTTTAATCTTAATATAAATTCTCAACTAAAATCAAAAAGTAAGCAAAGAAAAACTGAAGCAGCTATTGCTTAAAGGGTTAAACTTTGATATTTTTTTGAATAATCGTAAAATCCTATATTTTAATTTTTTTTAAAAATAATGTAATGTAAAAGTCCGAAAGATTTTTTTTTCTCACAAAAGAATTGAATGTCAGATATCAAAAAGATCACATCTGCTCAAAAGTATAAAACATTCCCCGGTACCACGGTCAACCCCTGGAGCAACTTTATGCTACAACTTCTTCCAACTAGTTATTTTCTGTACTTATTCCCTTTGCTTACAGCGTTTTTTAAGTGCTGATATATGTTGCTTTTTTATTTTTTTGAAAAGATCCGATATTTTTTAACGGTTCAATGGACGAAATTGTGGAGTTTTGCTTTTAACTAACGGTGGAATCTAAACCTCGAGATAGATATTTTGCTTTTGATCCTGATTTTTCCTTCTTGATTCAGACATTTTCTCCTTCTCTTTATCCCCTTTTCTCACACACACTCTCACTTTTCTTAAATCTACTTCTCTCTTTCAGCACCTATGTCTTCAACATTCCTTCAGCTTTTCTATTAAGAATGTTGCGCACTTATTTCTGAATCTCAATATATAAATTAAATTAAAGTAAAATGAGTATTAAATCTAATCAGTTCAGATATTTTATCTTTAATAAGCTGACTTAAAGACTTATAATACTAATTATAGAAGTTTCTTCAGAATTATCCATCTAAAAAAGTTTTTTGCTTTTAATTGCATAGTACATAGCTTTTTTAAAGAATTTCATTTCTAAAGTTTAATTTTATATTTTTCATTTCATATTTTATTTTATCATAATTTTTTTTAAAACTAGTTCGATATAGTAGATGCAAAATGTAAAAAAAAAAAAAAAAAAAAAAAAAAAAAAATTTATAAATTTTTTGCAGTTTTACAAAATCTTTAAGTACTATAATAAGTATATTTATTATAGCCAAATATAATTATTTACAGCTAATTTTTCCTGTTTTCTGTTGATAAAAATGAAATTTCTCTCACAATTAGTAATTAAATTTCTCTCTCATCACTAAATTATAAGATTTCACAAATAAGAATTCCTAGGTTTTATTTCATAAGTGATAGTAATTACTGACTTCAATTGCTTTAAAATTTGTGGATTAAATTAAAATTACTAATCTGTCTCTATTGAATTATTTCACTTATTTTGTTTGAAAATACAGAAATTGTACTGAGTTAATCTTTGAGAAGTTTTCCATTTTCACGATGTTATTTTTATTGAATTTGATCTTGAAATTACAAATTAATTAATGATATCATTTTCTTTTTTTAAAAATAAAATTAGCTAGATTATCATTGGTAAAATCATGTCGTTAATTTAGATTTCAATGTATATTTGTGAATTTATTAATTACAGTTTTGTACCAAATAAAAATACGATGCAGCTGGTAGTATTCATAGGCTTTGATTATAGTTACTGTGAGTGGTTCTCTCAGAATAGATCTCATAAACAGAAGACCAAAATGGCGAGTTAGAAAACCATAGCCACAGAAATAATAATGTTCACCAACAGATGTGCTTGCATTAGTAATATAGCTCTCTTTGAGCCATAAAGAGGTATTCTTTCATTCATTTATTCAATTGGATGAGATAGGATTTTATTCATAAGACATACATAATACAGTTTTAGGAAATAAATGTCCATATGAATAAGAGAATTCGATTGAATATTAGAGAATCTTTTTAAAATACTATACATAAAATCTTCTCATATAAAATGTTTTAATAATGACCAACTATATTTAAATTGATTAAGTATTTTAATTGTGCAATTAATAAAAAAAACCCAGAATTTAAAGCTGCCATTAACTTAGTTAAGTTCACTAACTTTTTTAAATATCAACAAGATATTTAGGTTTTAGATAGAAAGTCTAAATAATTTTAATTAACTTTGGAAATACAAAATAGGAAAATTTTGAAAACTGCGATTTAGATTATCATTTTTATTCTCTGATTTTGATTTCTAATGTGTGTTTTATGGAGTTATTTCCGTTATATGATAATATGATTATATCTATCATTTATTCTAAGAATTATTAAATAATGTAAATCTATAAAAAATTTACATCAAAAACCAGAATTTAGAATACATTCGACTGTATTAAAAATTGTATAGATTTTTTATTACTTTTTCTTTTTATTTGAGAAATGAATACTTCTAGATAAATAAAATTCTTTAAGTATTTAGTCTGAATTTATTATTTTAAATTAAATAAAATATAGATCATCATTTATGGCAAAATAATATTCTCAATATTGATGCATATGTACTTTCAACAAAATATAATATAAATCTAACAGCCCTTTAATGTAATATTATATTATACAAGGAAAAATTTACTTAAAGTCAAAACTTAACACACAAATTACAAATTGTCTTAACTTTATTTAAAAATTACTTAATTATAAAAATTATATAAATAATATAATTTTAAATGAAATAGGCAAATTAACGGAAGTTAATAAAATTCTGATGATTAGTAATATAACTTATTTTTCCCATATATTAACAGAAACAGCCACTGCAATATACATAAATAATTTATAATCCGATTGGTTTGTAACTGGGGTGGTTCCCTTCCACGTAAGAGAAGATTTCAAGATGTAGGAAATTTGCTGTAAGCTGTATAATATCAGATAACTTGCAATATCACTAGCAATTAATGATAATATTTTATATTTCTGATTTATAATGTTTAATAGTTAATAGACACATCTGACATAAAAATAATATATTAAAATACTATCAAGAAGCAGTCATTTTAGAGAAACAATATTTTGCACATCAAAATGGGAAAACGAATACATTTCATACGAATTTTCATTGGGATGATTTATAGCATTTATGTAGCTAGCAAGAAATTGTTTAATGGTCTACAGTAAAGTACTTGTCTTTTTTGTATTATCAAAGTAGGAAGGGCTTCTAAGATGCGATAGTTCCTGGCTACAATCCTCGATTATGCAATTTAATGTGTAGATGCATATTTGGAAGAGGCTCAAGAGCCCTAAAACTTAACTTAACTTCTAAACTTGTGTTTATACGTTGAATTAGAAGGAAATAAATACAAAATGAAGAATCACTCAAGATTACAACTCAGTCCGCTTTTAATACTGGTATACTCTCTTCAAAGAAATTTTCATATTTTCTGTTCTAGAAAATTATGATTTTTTCATACTATTATGTAATGGGGGACGTCTGTAAAATTATTTTAAAAATTTGATGTGTTTGACAATGTATAAGAACTTTGTGTTCTAACTATATTGGATCTCTCATACGACAAAATTTATATACTTTGAACTATTTCTCTCTCTCTCTCTCTCTTTTTAACAATATAAATTAAAAAATCTCATTTGATATTAAATTGCTGATATTAGATAAATATCTAATTAGATATTATTCTAATATCATAATTTGTTATAATTATCAACATTAATAATAACAATTATAATCAATATTACTTATTTTATATTTCATTTAGTTCTTGAGATAGAAGTGCCAAACTTTGAAATTTTACCACTGGAAGAGTAAATTATCTCATCTTATATTATATATAAATACTCATATTTACCAGCATCTGTTTTTATTATGAACATAGTTACTAAAGTCTTAACTTAAAGGCTTAGTAATAGAAGCTGTATAATAATAATTGCTAAAAAATTGCAAGTTTAAACTTTATCATAGGTGCCCTTTTCAAATAAAAAATGCTTTAATTATTCTGTGATTTACAATTAAATATTCTGAGCTTTGTAAATCATCAACTTTGAATACATCAATTCACTTTATATACTCTCATTCATAAGTTCTAATAATTTGAATGTATTTTTTAATATAAAGTTTTTGAATAAAAAAAAAACATTTAAATAAAATAAGATTTGGCACATTAAAACGTATTATTTCGAAAGGTATTTTAAAATAATTTTATATTTTGATTCAATATATTGCTTATCATTACTAGTATTTCATAGAATGATAATACTTGATGAAGAAAACAGAATTTCTAAAGTGAAAAAATGTACATCAATATATTTTAGGGAAACAAATTTTTTTTTTTTCAAATGTGTGAGTTTGTCAAATAAACTAGTAAATTTTTTTTAAGATGTTCGGTTCTGTTAGGTTGTTTTTAATAAGTTTATAATTTCAATAGCATGGTTTCTTACAAAGTTATATTTAATTGACATTTATTCCATTTTTGAAAGAAAGCTTAATCACAATATTTTACAATATTTATTTAGCTTCGAAAATTTACTACAATTGTTTCAATGAACTAATGAAATTGAAATTATGTAATATTGAAACAGATTTCATCAATTATCTTTTAGTAAAAACAACAAATAAAACGTACTAAAAAATACAGTAAAAATTCTTTAAGTTACAAGAAAAATATATTTCGTATTTGTTACAATAATATTTTAAGCTTTGATTGACGGAATTAAACAATCAAAAATTAAATGTATGAGTTATTTTTTTTTAATGTTTACTAAATACACAAACATACAATCAAAAGTTAAAAATAATCCCACATGTTCACTAAAATGAATTAGAGAATTAAGAAAAAATATAAAAAAATGTAATCACATTTGTAAAAAAATGCCAATTGTGACAGTTGCTCTTTATTTTAGTACAAAAAGATTTTAGAGTATCAGTAGAACAACTGACGTGTACAATCTAATTAGATTAGAATATATAAAAAAGAATAATTGTAGGATTCTAACACTTTCGTTTCAAATGTTTCTAATTGTTGATATAATTTTAACAGCCAATAAATGAGTCACTTTATTTCTATGAGGGATTCGTTAAATATTAAAAAAAATTCATTTAAAATAATCTCATATTAAATCTTTATCATATGATTGAAATTTCGAAACTTTATCTTTTTGTTTAAATTGAAGTTTTGTGATAACTAATGCGTTGGAAAAGTTACTTCCTATTACTAATAAATACAAAATTTGTCTACAAACACAAAAAATCCCTCTGATATATTTTATTGTTATAAATAAATAGATTTGTATTTAAACAAACCCTCATTTTTACTATGCATTCTACAACAGCCGTTATAGTAGATTAAAACTTATTATATGTAAAATTGATTGTAATATGCTTTTGTTCCGATTTATTTTTAGAACTTTCCTTATATTAAATACTGCGAAAATCAAAATTAAATTTATAATCTAAAATAATATTGAATGAATTATATGAAATTATGTAATTTAATTCATTTATTCTCTTTGAAAGAAGTGAAAGAAGAATATTAATACATAAATTTTGAATAATATTCCGAAATATATGTAACATTATAAATTAATAATCTTCTCAGTACATAGTTATAAATTGATTTAAACAGTACATTTTATTTTAAAACTCGATTAATTTACGCACATTGTCTGTTTTCTTATAATTCAAAGTAATTTTAAAAATATATGTAGGAGGAAGTTCGAGAATTTCTCTTTAGAAGATATTAAAAATTTTTAGTACACTACGGAAAAGGGACCACATAGATTCCTATTTATTATTAAAATTACAAATTGTAAGGATATTTTTTAAAATCACAATCTGTAATTCACAATGTACGATAGAAATGCCTATAAATTACAACAACTTGTATTTATTTTTTAATGCAATATAACAACAAAAGTGAAATAATGCTAAATATTTGTTAATGTTAAATATAAAAGGCTTGAAACATATTTACTAGAAGTGTAAAAATCTGAGTTATATACTAATAATGCATACAAAATATATTTATGAAACTTTCTTTTAGGCTATTTAACTATTATTTGCATATTTTTAAGTCTCATTCTTCTGCAAAAGAGCATTAAAATAAATTATACATAACATAAGACGTCAACTACTGAAATTTTTCCTTATATGATTAAAGGAATAGTAATCATGAGAAATATTTAAATGAAACGTTTTAATTTAAAACTCTTCTGAAAAATTTTTCGATGTTTCAACTCCAAAATTTTTTGCAAGTCAGCACTTCTTTAGAACTTAAAAATGTCTTTTATTTCATTCGAGAGTTTCAGTAATTAGCATGAAGAGCGAAGATTCTTTTTAAGAATTCTCTCGATTTCTTCCGTTTTTTTTTCCAAAGGTTTCTCTTTTTCTTTCAACTAAACGCCGAGTATAGTTCTTGTTTATTCCATGGAATATGAAAACAGACACTGGTTTAAATATGCAAGATGCTCATTTCAACGAACGATGATGAGAATTTCTAGCTGCAATTGTTTATAAAAATCGCTCATTTAAAGATAAGTGCGTTGCTTCCTGATTAAACGTGTTACTATAAGTATATGTTAGTTATCATTCATGTACTTGAATCACGCTCTCAATATTATGTTTTAAAATCTTACATGGACAAGTTTGATTCTTTCAAAACATTCGAATATATAATTTAACTTTTTTATCCTATAATTCAACAGCTAGAAACAGCTAACAATTTGTTGAATTATTAATAATCTATTTTGTTCCAAACAAAAGCATAAAAATTTACTTTATATAGGTAATAAAAAATTAGCAAAGTCTAAAAATGCCTTGATGATATTCTTAATTTGCAATTAATTAAAATAAGCTCTATTGTTTTATTAATTATATAATTAACAAAATCAACATGTAATTTATTTATTTATAAGTAATTTGTTGATGCTAAAACTGAAAAAAGAAAATTATAGCATTTAGTTTTATAATAATTTGTTCATAGCTATTTATAACACTATTTCCAGATTGCAT
>JAPDSC010064023.1:0-10118 GCA_026290005.1 Latrodectus geometricus
AACTTGTTCCATATCTGATTAATATCCTGATAATTAATATCATGATTTACCAATAAAACAACTGTTGAATTTTAATCAAACATAATTAGGTGAAAGTAATTTTTGAGCCATTTAATGAAGGATTTAAATATTTTCCGTCTTCATTGATATTTTATACATATTTATGCGGTAGACGTTACCGATAAAATGTTTTTGTTTATTTTTAATAAGTAGCTTTTTCTACTTTTTTTTCATTAGGTTTAACTATGTATTTGTGCGTGAAAAAAAAACAACAACTAGCAATTGCTAAAATTACATGAAGAAATAGAATAAAAAATAATGATGAAATTAAAACTTCACTTTTGTATATGGTTCTATTAAAAGAAAAAAATAATGTGGATATGAGAAAATATTTTAACAATGTGCGACATTAATTTTACGAATACAGTAACGATAACATATAACATCATCAAAGTTATTTAAATAAATGTCACAGCCTGGGGTGATAACAGCTACACGAAAAGTGAATTTTGGGATAATTTGTGAAAACTTCAAAAGAATTTATTATATACAAAATTTAAAAACATTCTTCTATTTGGAAAATACACACTAAATACTAATGTTTGAGAAAGTACAAATAAGCTTTTTTTTATAGTTTCCATTAATGGTGATTAAATATTCAGAATTGCTAGTAAAATTAACAGCTAGTGATATTAATTACAACCTAATACTCTTGTTTGCATCTTAATTAAAGCTAAATTGCATTGATGTTGATTGAAATTGCTTGAAGTAACGTAAACTGTGAAAGAAAAATAACAGTATCCCTAATATTTGCATTTTAAAATTAACTGGTTGAAAGAAAAAATTAGCTGTCATGTTGCCAAAACTTAACAAACAAATTCATATTTGTATATTAACTGAACTGGGAATTCATGTGGGTTATTCTCCCTTCATCTATGGATTATTAATGGAATAGTAAATGGGAAAAATTTCATTTTTTTTCTAGGCTGGAAATATGGGTATCTCTGTTCCACTTTTCCAACTGAACCATAGTTTGTGTGTTTTTCAGGACACACATGCCATAAATTTATAGAATTCGAACCCATGACATGGTGGGTGGCTAATCACATCGTTAGTTATATATTATATTATAACCATTTTAATTGAAGTATAAAATTCCTTAAGATTTCAATGATAAATTAAATTAATTATTGAATCTAAAAAATAAATAAAATAAACATTACAACAAACAAATTTGTGTAAAATTGGCAACTAGTCATACATTATTGGATAAGAAAGATAAAATATGTATAAATGTGTCGTATTTATGTCATTAGATATTTAATGAAAAGAAATATTAAAATAGGGTAAAAAGTAAATATTACTGTTTAACTTAAACAACTAAATTATTTATCATCCTCGAAATAGGAGGAAATGTTTTCCAAGATGCACAATTGACATTGTCGTAAAATCTTTCATATGCATTGATTAAGTTTATCAAAAGCATTGGAAAATAAATTCAACGCATTCAAATAACTATTGAATGCCTCTATTTATAAAATTATTGCTAAATAAAATTGAGAAAACGAATTTTTCATGAACATTCATAAGGTTACAATACGAGAATTAATACGCATATGACAATTAAAAATGCGCTGCGCAATCACAAATATAATATGCATTAAAAAATACAATTTATTTATCTTCTAAAATTCTAGTGAAGAAGAAGCTTTTAATTTATTATATATTCTGTAAAGTTAATAGCTGAGTGGTTGGCGATCCTGTTTATGGAATGTTCTTGGCTCAGTTCTAGTCTCAGAGTTTCGGTGATGGATTTTTCCATCAATATCTATTTCTCGCCAAGTCACTCGAAATGCCACTTCTAATGCAGAACTTTCCCTAATTCCACAATCCTTACTCAAAATCTCCCCGATATGCATGCGTTACATTCAGACAAATATGAATCATGTTTATAAATTCTCTCAATTCCTTAGTGATAATGCTTTTAAATAAGTGTATATTAGACACTAAAATATAAACAAATTAAAATGTAATATTTTCAGTTTTTGCAAGAAATAGGTTCATATAAAGATACAAGACACAGGTTTACAAGAAATGCTAACTTAATTAATTTGATATAAATTTCGTCTTTATTTTAAATAAATATTAATTCTATTATTCATTATGATTACGTTTATTTTTCATGAATCCTTGAATATTATTCATTAAGTACGTTTTCAAAAGTAATAACAATTTGTAGGGAAAAAAAGATTTTGAATCTTGTTCAAATTGCAATGTTGTAAATTATATTTGAGCATACATGACTGTATTTTGTGTAAATCAGAATTATATTCTGTATATGAGATTCTTGTTTATTTTGAAAAAGAAAATATTTATTTAATTTTTTGAAGTATTTAGTGAAATTTACTATAATTAAATATTATTTGTAAAATGATGTTTGTCATTTCATTTAAGAAATACGTATAAAATGAAAAATATTCAAAAATAAATTATATTTTAGAAATAATGGAAACATACTTTTTTACATTCTAGCCATTAAAAACGTCATAAAAATGTCAATATTGATAGCATTTTTACTATATGTTACAAAAAATATAGCAACAAGATATTAAATTAGATTAAAATAATAAAGGATCTTAAATTTTTCTTTTGAAAATAAAAAATTATGAAATTTCAGTTTATGTCACATCATGTGAAACGTTCAAAATATCATTATGTGTTATTATTTAACAAATTAAAAAAAAATCTGAACAATCTAAATTTGATCGGCTGTCCTGCATTTTTTTGAACTATCTCTATATCTGAGACACACACACTTAGTAGTATCTATTGAATGAAAGAAAATCCTGTCGTATGGTAAGCAGATTGAAAACAATTGTAAAAAAATCGCAATATTTTTGCATAACTTTGCTTTCAGGTAATTTGTAGCTTGTTATACTGGAAAATGCTATGCAAGAAGTTTTAATTTTAGATAGGAAAAATTAAAGACAAAAGATATATAAATCAATTTGAGTTTAGTTTTTTTCTGAAAATTAAAATTAATAAAGTAAAATATTTTCTCTAAATTATCATCATTGAAATAATTTAATTTTACTAGTATATATAATGAAATTTCATTTTTTTCTTTTACGGTTAAGTAAAATTGTAAGGTCTAGGCACACTAATTCAAATTCTTTTACAATTATTGCTTACTACTCAGGACGCATTTTCAAACATTATCAAAATTCTATTATAATTGAAATAATTATAATTATTTCCTCTTTATATTCTATATACAAAAAGTAAATTTAGTGTTTAGATCGATTCTGTCTAATTTGTTCTCCCATCGTGTGTGAATAATTAGTTTTAACTTTCTTGAGACAAATTAAAATGGTGTTCAGAGTGATTCGTGACAACAAGAGAATTATTCCTGGAAAACTTCTGTTAACGTAGAAAACAATTAAAATTGTAAGCGATTGTCTTTTGTAGATAACAGTTCGCTATTATAAACTTTGCAAATAAATCTGCTTACTTTTCTTTAAATAGAGTGAAAGAAAGACTTCTGAAATGTTCTATTTAAAGTATGAAGGACTAAAAGTTTATAGTTAATTAGTTGCTGCAATAATTACTCCATACTCTGAAATTTAATTTTATTTTATTGTTATTTTCTCATTAGTAATTAGCGTAATAACCCAGAAAAATTATCTTTGATTTATGATATAATTATGTACATATTTTTATTTTATTTATTTTACTTTTTGGATATGATTTCACATCTTTAAATTTTTATGGACTTTCACTGATGCAAACATAGTAAAATTATAACTACAAATATGATAATAATTGTTATAATTAAAATACATTTGTTCTGATATAGCTTTTTCAATGTGTGGTATTTGGAAATAGTTGCTGCTTTGTTAACGAAATCAATCTAAATATTTTTCTTAGCCAAAAATTAACCTTAATGGTGGAAAATACTGATTTATATCATGAATAATTTTCATGCTATTTTATAATTGATACGTACTTTCAATTTCTTTCGTTCATTTCTCTGAAAGTACCTTTTGATCAGTGCTCATTTAAATCTATTTTAAAATAACGATATATCAACCACTTTTTTAGTAATCTTTTAATATTTCCAGTGTTTAATAATAAAGTATGATTAAATAAATTATATTTGCCTGCACTTGAAATACCAATATCTGAAAATTAAAATCTTATATTTAAAATAAGAATCGGAAATTATAAAACAAATGATCTAAGTGGTGATAATTTATTTTTTTTTTTTTGAGACCAAATTTAAGCATGTTTCTATAATAATACAAACATACTGAAATATCTTGTCAATATTTTTCGTGAAAATCATATTATCTTATATACTCTTTCATATTATATTATATATTCTTTATACTCTTATTTCTATACTTATTACTATATATATTCTTAATTCATTACAATTTTTAAAATTTTATTATTATTATAAGCTAAAATAAAAGGATGATGCTCCATGATGCTTATTCTGTATACAGTAATTTAAATAGTCTTATTTTATATTTTTTATATATTATTTTTATAACTTTTCCCTTTATTGTTATATTATTCACAGTATTTATTATTATGACATTTAACATGAATTTATTATCAATGATTGCTGATACTATAATTTTAAAATAAATTCAGGAAAAAAATATTGCATGGAGAAATATTGTACAGATGACACTTTACTATTTTTCAAATCAATTTTATTAATTTGACGAAAATCTTCCTATTATATTTTATAAATTGTACTTTTATAAAGTATGAAAGTATACAATTGTATTTTTATAAAGAGTGATAACTATGTTGTTTACAGTATAATTAACTAAATAAAATGTCAAAATCCAAAATAGCTCTCCAATTTTGTTATAAAAATTCTGATTTCAAAATAATTTTTCATGTGAACCATTTTGATGCTACCTTTGAGGATGCAGAAACACAGGTCGATATCTGTAATGGCTGACATCTTGTTTGGATTGTATTATGTTTTCTTTCTGCGTGTTAACTGCTGAGGAAGATACAAATTAAGTAACAATAAGATACTTCAGTAGAGTAAATAAACAATTTATTTCAAGTGGTTTTCCTATTTGCACTTGTTTCATTTGAATGATGCTAAATTTAATAAAGGTTTTTATAAAAATTATATACATTTGGAATTGATGCAGACATTTTACAAATGGGAATTCACTCATTGATTAAAAAAATATCATGTTTAAACTATTATGAAACCCCCTTTTCTAATAAAATATTTTGTAGATTTTTTTATGAATCTATAATAAATTTTAAGCAAAACACAATTTTATTATTACTCATAAACTATATTATACTTTATTTTAAACTACTTTTAATTTTTAAGTTTATTTTTTTAAAAGAAGTAAAATATAATGCATTTTACAATAAATGTTATGGTTTAAATTATATATAATTAAGGAAATCAATTATAATATTTATCCAAATGACCTCACACAAATCTTCCAGGTCATCTTGCAATAAATTAAAACAGTTGAATCTTGGGATACCGTTTCCACAAATATATATTCAAAGTATATAAATGTCTGAGAAAAACTGAAAATAGGACTTGATAAGTTTACTCGTGTATCTGATGAAGTAAAAATGTTTTTAGTTTAATCATATGCTAAGTTAGTATCTAAATTAAAAAATAATAATTATATTTTTAAAATCACGCATACCATTTATTCTTTTAATCCTATTAAAAGAAAATTACACTTTAATATGAAGCTTGTTTCGTAATACGTTTGTTTACATACTGTACCGAGTTTTGGGGTTCGTGTTTGAGAGTTGAATAAAAACAACCAGTTAATTAACACAAGACTTTTATTCGTAAAAAAATTCCAGCTATAACAATAACAATGAACACAGCCCAATTCTTCAGATACGATAAGAAACAGCTCAAAGGTCTCCGACAGCTTCTCTAGCTGTCACAACTAATCGTCTTCACAAAACTAACTCTCGTCTTATCCTTATCCGGCTGGAACTCCAAAGCAACGGAGCTGCTTTTACTTTTCCATCTGTAGTAGTAAAATCATGTATTAGAGAAAATATGAAAGGAGGGTGGAGTCATGAGCTGGAAAGGGGAGAGGGAGCAGGCGGAAGTCGCGCTCTTCAATAAAGGATACTCTTAGTGTTTCGGAAGAAAGAGTGAGAATCGTGAAATGATGAACAGTAATAAAAACAACTTTACAGGGGCCTTGGCGCCTGAAAAAGTGTTTGACATCATAATTAAGACAAGTAGATATATAATTATTTACAAAGGAGAATAAATGAAAATAAGAATAAAGAAAAAATACCATATAAATGAAAAAAAGTTTCTGGGTTATTTAGAAATGACAATCAAATTACTGGGTTAAATATAATGAAAAGAGAATACAAGTGAAATATTTACAATCTATATACAGCATAATTATTTGTTGGAGTGAAATCCAATTAAATTTTTGATCGTCTGGATAAGACAGCATCGCTTAGGTAGTGTGCCGCTATTGGTCTGATTGTTTTATCTTCAGGATGGTTTTCACAGTTGAAAATTTGATAGTAATCAACTTCTCTGCAGATTGATGCTTTGTTGAAAAATCCGATGTTAAGTTTTGCAATGCATTGCGATAGTGTGTCCATTTTTAGATCGTTTAGGATAGTAGAGTTTTTAGCCAAGCATGTTCCGTAAGGTCTTATTTTGAAATGTATTAAGCATTTTCATAGTAGTGGCGTCCACAGTGCACCAGGCCGGGAAAGCGTAGGTGATGATAGGTCTAATAGTAGATGTTCTTTAATTTGACGCTCAAAGTACTGAATTTTCCAAAGAGGGGTCTTAGGCTATAAAGTGCAGTTGTTGCTTTCTGGATTTTATTTTTAACATGATGTTTCCAGGAGAGGTTTTCGTTAATCGTGAGTCCTAGGTAACTTGCATTTTTTACGATTGGAATTTTCTTTCCATACATATAGAGATTGTTTTTTCTTTTATATTTAGTGCGTGGAGGTTTTACAATCAGAAGGTTGGACTTTTCTGTATTTATTTCTATTTTCCATTTTGTACACCAGAGTTCAATAGTGTCGAGTTTTGTCTGTAGTTTGCTTAACACCATGTCCACTCATTTTGATATTTGGACGATGCCAGTGTCATCGGCATAATATGCCGTGATACTGTTGTAATCATTAATTGAGACGGGAAGTCGACGGTATAAAAAGATAGAGGATGGGGCCCAGAATACTTCCTTGCGGTACGCCAGCCTCAATTGGCCAAAGGGTTGAGTAAGTTTGAATGATTCTAATGTTAAAGGATCTATTTAGTAGGTAATTTTGAAGAACCAATTAATATTGACATTTATATTAAGATTACTAAGTTTGTAAATAAGACCATCGTGCCAGAGTCTATCGAAGGCTTTCGATATATCTAGCATGACAAAGGCGGATTTTTCTTTGTTTCTTATTCCTCTCCCTATGAATTCGAGGATACGGATAAGTTGTTTGGTTGTACACAGGTTTTTTCTGAATCCAAATTGTTCTTGGGGTAAAAGATGTAAATATGTTTTGATTCTATTATAGATGATTTTTTCAAGGAATTTTCCCATTGAAGAGAGAAGACTAATGGGCCTGTAGTTACTTGGCAGCGCAAGGTCTTTTCCTGGTTTAGGGATCATAATGATGATTGCTTGTTTCCATTTTTCAGGGAAGTAATTGTTTTCCATTCAATAATTAAATATTTTGATGATTTTACAGATGATGTTAGGAGGGAGGGCTTTAATCATTTTGTTGGTTATTTGGTCCTTTCCGGGGGATTTTCTGATGTTAATTTTGTCAATGATTTCGGAAACTTCTTCAAGGGTCGTGGGTTTGATTCCAGCGCAGTTGTGTGCGTTTCGCCTCAGCCTACAAGCGGTTTTTCTGATTTCTCTTTCATCTGCAGGATCTGTGTCGGTGCTGTTAAGCTGGAATTGCTTTTCCATCGAGTCTGCAAAGGCCTCGACTTTTTTGATTTCTGTGTAGACTAAGCCACGTTCTCCGTGAAGGGGTTTACTGGCTCGAGTCTGGTTTTTAAGGCATCTCGACATTTTCCAAATGGAGTTGTCATTGGTGTTTAATGACTCACTGGTTTCTTCCCATTTGTTGCTTTTGAATTTATTTATTTCGTTCTTGATAATTCTGTTATATTTATTAACTAAAGTTTTATATTCTGGATTGAGGGTTTTCTTAAATTTTTTCCTAATTCTAATTTTTTCTTTAATGGTTTCTTTAATTTCTTTAGGAAGTTTACAGAATTTTTCTATTCTTGTTTTTTTCTTCTGTTGCTTCTTTGTAAGCATTTAAAATGATGTCGTTGGGGGTTTCTACAGCTATGTCTGCATCCAGATGATTGTCGATATTGGTCAAAGTCCATTTATTCTTGATTAACTCTCGTCTATGTCGGACAGCGGTATTTATACCTGACTTGGTGGAGAAATCTACCAGTTTCGCCAAGGTTCTGGAAGCTTCTAGGCCATCTCGCTAAATATTGGTCCTAAAGCTTAGGTGATGGATGTTTCCAGAAGTATCTGTTTCTCGCCAAGTCGCCACGTTTCTCGCTAAAACATCATAAAGTTACCAAATTATTAGACAAACCGCTTTTAACGTACAACACTTCTAAATACCGCAATTTTTGCCCAAAATGTGAGTATTTCCGATCTGTCTGAGGTATTTTATGACAAATACATTAATTATTTTTAAATTTCTAATAATACTGTATCGAAAGAAGTCTATAGAAAGAGATATTACTTGAATTCGATAAAACGTTTCTTTGGTATTCATTGTAAATAGTGTTTTGTCATTTCGAAACCATTTTTCAATAATTTAAATTTCATCTGCAATTTGCTTCTAATAATGAAGAATCGAACTTAAATATTTGGAACGAGGTAAAATTGATGTGATCGTGAAGAATAATCGTCTGAAAAGGGTAAGTACATTTTTGTTATTTCAAGATGAAGTTGAATGACACTGAAGCATTGCGTTGAAGAATATTAAGTCAGAGAAAGTAAAAGTTTTGCATAAATTTATTTTCGATTCTGACGGAGATCGGTTGAATCAGAAGCTCTGTTCTTGATTTTACTGTTTAAAATGAAGAATTTAAAAAGAAATTAAAAGAGCCATAGATGATAATTTTTCTTTGAATTAATTAATACTAATTTCTAATATATTAAATATTTCTTTCAAAGGAAATAAATAGAATAATTGAGCTATTGTGTTCTTTGAATTTGTTATTGGCGACACTTGAATCAGAGGAAGAAACAAAAATGAAAGCGAAGCACATTTTCCAACGCAATGTAGAAATAAAATAATTCTTTAAATGTATTGTTAACGACCAGAGTAAAAATATTGATTCTCAAAATATTTACATCAATTATTCTGATATCGAAAGGACAATTACCAAATTTAATGCTGAGTCGCATGAAAACATAAACAGCTGGATAGAAAGCTTTAAAAATGTATTGAAAATGTTTTAATCATCAAACTTACAGACATTTATTTCTGTTAAAAGATCACTTGGCTGAAGTGCCTTACTTTTTGATAGAACACAGCCAAAAATAAACTCGTGGGAAAATTAAAAGATGCCTTAACCAACGAATTTTTCTTCAAATAAATTCGGCTAATCTTCACGAATTACTAAGTAAAAGAAAAACGATACATTCAAATCCGTTCAGGAATATTTTTTAAAAATGAAAGAACTTTGTCATTCAGGAAAAATTGATGATGTCGCATTAATGTATAATTTGAGTAACCCTTCTTTGCATGATTTTTTCTTTATTGGTGAAAAAAATCAAAATGATATAATTCATGTTCAAAGTTAAAGGAAAAATGGTTAAAAAAATCTTAGTATATATTTATAGTATAAATTTAGCAAAAAACCATATGCTAAAAATTTCCATCATCATCCAAAGTTATATCATTAGCTTAGTACTAAATGCAAATAAAAGAGGAAAATAACAGAAACACGTGTTACAAACCTTTCTTCCACTCATTTTCAATTTTTTAGCAATAGAAACTCTAATATAAGAAAACAAAATTATAAAGGAAATCATACGTTTATTGCAACTACAACAAACAGCGGAATGAGACAA
>JAPDSC010064023.1:41170-59122 GCA_026290005.1 Latrodectus geometricus
ATATATATATATATATATATATATATATATATATATATATATATACTTCATTTTTAGATTTTTTCCTTATTTTAGATTATTGTACATATTTTTAGTTTTAGGTTTCAGTTTTAGATTAATGAATATTTAGACACCAATTAATGAAATAAATGAAATCCTTATTCTTTGTGTTTCCTGAATTTCTTTTATCTAGGAATTGAAAATATAATTTGATTATTAGGACCGGGACTAGACTTTTAAATATGGGCTATATTTCATCTCAAAATTATTAATTCAGATTTTGTAATTAGTTTAAACTATAATTAACTCTGATTTGAATTCCTTTCAAAATTGATTATGTTATGATGCATACTATTTTGAAACTCTGCTGTCTTCAACCAAGCCCGCAGTCGGGAGGATAAAGCTTTGGTCATCGGTTCAACTGTTTGTGGATTCGAATCCCAACGTGGTATTGATGTTGTAACTTTAAGCAAATGATTTCAAACCGTTTTGTGGCTGTTTTTTAGCATTTGGACTTAAATATGCTGGTCAACTTCGGACATTTTTGTGATGTTATCAATATTTTCGATGATGAGCTGTTCGAGATATATCTTTAGCAGCAAATATACCTTAATAGAATCGATGAAATCAAAACTGCATGTAATTGGCTGTTACAGTCTATAAACATCATTTCTGATTTTCAACTGCCTAATTTATATTTTCACCTGTATTAAAGAAAAACTGAATGTACTGCATTTTCTCTTTGCTGACTTCCATTTTTAACGCTATGTATTTTATAACTGAATGGCCCTAATACAACAGCAACAAAATATTTTTTTAGTGCGAAATGTAATATTTCCAACGAGTATAAATATGAAATCGATACAGAATGAGTTACAGAACACTACAGTTATCGTTCGAAAAAGAATGGGTTTATTTTTATCCAAACTAATATAAGGTTTCTGAGTGAAACAAAAGAAAATATATATTTCACCTATTAAACTTCAATGATAATAACAGTAATGCACGAAGTTAATAAATAATGAATTAATTTAATGAAATAATAATAAAGTTAATAAAAAGTTAAATTATATAGAAACTTTAATGATAATTACATAATTATATTTAAACTTAATAAATAATTTTATTATAATTAAATTTTAAGCAGAATTCTTTCATAGGAATCTTATTTTCGAATGTGTGATTGAAATTTCAGTCTTTACTTTAAATTCAAATTTAGCGTGCATGCTTTTGGAAAATATTACAAAATATAACTTTACGAAGTTTTTCTACAGTCAATCCTCCTATAACGCGGCGAATGCGTACCGCGCAATAAGAAACTCGCGTTTCCTCGTACAAACCTGGCTGATTCATAGCGCGTTCTATGAAAACCCTGCTATAAGAAACTCAGATTTAGTACAAATCACATCATTCGTACCACGTTATATGGAAACCAATAAATACATAAGACAAGATAAATTATTTTTAGTGAATTGAAGAGTTCATATAAGGAAATGATAAAAAAAAAGGCAACAAAAATTAAACTCAAAAACTGTTTTCCAACAAAAACAAGAAAGAATTTTGTAAAATTATGTAATCTTTCAACATTCATCATTCAAATATGAGTCACCTAACTAGTCTTCTTTTAATGGGCAAAATGTCTTCCTTTCTTGGTTCATCTTCACATTGGTTCTCGCTTGTAGCTTTTTTTTTCTATAACCTCTATATAGGGATCTAAGCAATTTCTTAATTCTCTCTTAAACTTTGCGCTGCGCACCATTGAATGATCAGTTTAAATGAAAAGAAGTGCTAACTCTTTACCCAAAATTAGCCTTTTTTCACATCATGTAAATCAATATTTGGAACCCGTTCGTTTTCCTTATTTTCGTTTACATGCATTTGAGGTGGGTTCATCAAATAATTCCAACAGTTCTTCCTCATCTAAAGTTTCTTCCCTGAGTACTAGTTCTTTTACATCCTGATGGTTTACTGCAAATTCTTCATCGCTTAAATGAGAATCAGTGTTTACTATTTATGTAACTGGGATTGAAATTGTAGAATCATCTTGTATTGCTTGAACTATTTGAGGTAAAAGATGTTTCTAATACGCATTAAGCGTTGATGGTTTAATTTCCGTACAAGCCGATGGCACGGTTCTAATACAATCTAAGAAAATTCCACCCACACTTGAGTAAGAGTTTTATTTTCACTACTTTCTAATCTGTCGAAAATGGTTGGGAAAGTTGGAGTGTGAAGTACATTTTTAAAGTTTGAATGAATCCACGGTCCAAAGGTTGTATTGATGACGTGCATTTAAAAGGAAGACCATTTTCACATTTGAATGATTCTGTTCTATGTTGTGGCAGCCAGCGTTATCAAGAACCAATAAAACTTTGGAATACAAATTTTTTCCATTTCAAACTGAAGGTCCAAGATGGTATTTTTTTCCAATACAATGCCGTCTAATCGGCGTTAAAAACCTGATCAGGTGAATAACTTCCTTCATTGATAATTTTAGCTTAGTTCCAGTTTATAATTTTCAGCAGCCTCAGCATCTGCTGATGCCTGTTTCCTTGAATTTTAATATTATGCAATGTGTATTTTTTTTTTAGTTTTTCAAATCCTCCTTTACTCACGACAAACCAATGATTTTCTAGCCCTGCTTAAGAATGCCCAATATTCCTTAAATTTTAATAGATTTTAAGTGCCTTCTGCTTGATAAGATTTCCACTGATAGGAACTTTTTTGTCTATACAATCTTCCAGCCAGATCATTAACGCTCGTTCCATTTTAACCATATTAGAATTGCTTGTGCCAGTAACACGTTTCACGCCTAACGGACAGTCATCTGCCATAATTTTCTTTATATTATCTGCATTTTTCTTTAAGGTTAGAATTGTAGATTCATTCAAATTTGTGATTTTGCAACAGACGATATCCCCCCTGCACCTTCTAAGCGATTTGAAATTTGGATTTTATTTTCAAGCAATATAAACTTTATTTTTAATCCTTTCCTTGTTTCTTTTGTGTTTAACATGATGCAAATCTAGGGTTAATAATTACTTTATTGTTATTATATTAGAACAAATGAAGAATATTACTTACAGTATTGTATAGTGTTATCCAATTATAAACCCAAAAAAAGCTGAACGAATTTTAGAATTCGATGCAGACAAAATTTTAGAAAGAGATGTACTGTGAAAGAGACGACTGAAGAGATAAGCTTGAATGTTTATATAAACATTCAGTGAGGGCACGAAAAGGGACTTTGTTGAACGCGCTGTCGGAGTACCGCGTTATAGGAGGGTTGACTGTATACCACCGCAAATTTTCCTGTAGCCTTCAAATAAAGGATTCTGAAGGTGATAAAGCACTTTCAGATCAATAATGCTCTATGTTGCCAAAACCTTCATTAAAATATTTCAAAAATTACTCAGCTTCGAAGCATTCACTAAACCTAATTAAAGTCACTAAATTATTTAATATTGGTAGAACGAATCTTGTAGGCATTTCAAATTTGATGAAGTTAAATTAGCGTTGCACTAAAATTTATTTTATTCGTAACATACGAAGAAAATGATAATATTTTTTATTTATCGAAAAAGAATAATAATTGTGAAAGTAACTTTATCGATGCAAATTATTATTTACTTCACAATAATTAGATGTAATGAAGTCCACATCATATTTGTCTTGAAAATAAAATTAAATGTAAACATTTAATGAGGGCTCGAATTTTTCTGTTCCTCTTAAGATATTCGTTTAAAAAGGAAATTAAATGAGAAAAATAAAATATCTAATCAGCAAAATGTATTTTGCAGCTGCACACCCAACAATGTAACAAAATTCATAACTGCTAATTGTCCGGCAGTTGAATTAACTCCCAAAACAATTAGTCATCGACTGTTGCAATTATAAACATTGAAAGTTTTGCGAATTAGCGAGTTACATTAGCGTGACAAATTAATATACCAGTAACAAACATTCGCTAAAAAGTTATAAGAGAAGGAAAGATTAATTACACTTTTTGAATTAATATTTACAAGAAAAAGCTTTATTAAAAAGAACTTCACAAAGGAATAAAGAAAAAACACTTTTAGGAAAGTAACTGATACGAAAGGAATTCCTTCTTGAACCAGTGCTAAAGAGAGGAGTTTTCAAAGCACCCTTGACAATTTTTTACTCGCAAATATTTTGCTAAGTTTCTAATTTCACTTGAACACAAAATAGAAAGAGTTTTTTTTATATGTAACATATGATGAACCGCAAAAAGGTAAATTTGATTTCATTCGTAAACATGTTTCCATTTTATGCTATACTGGATTTTTGTATATAATTTAGTGCATTTATATGGCAACGTTCAGCAATGAAATTTATTTCCATTTTATTGTATTTTGCGCCAAAAGATAAATTTGAGCATTTAATTTCATTCGTAATGTTTCCATATTGTGGTACTCGGGATACTGGATTTTTGAATAAATTGAAAATTCTGTACTAAATTTATTTCCATTTTATTGTGTTTAAGACAATGTGCCAAAAGATAAATTTGAGCATTTAATTTCATTCGTTATGTTTCCATATTGTGGTACTCGGGATACTGGATTTTTCAATAAAATTCAGAATTCAGTACTTCCATTTTGTAATATTTAAGGTAATGCATTTTTGTAAATAATATGTAAATTCTTTATATCTAATCTAGGATTCTATGTATAATATAAATTACCTAATATAATAATGAATTAAAGCAAATTTTAATATATTATTATATAAGTACGTTATATAATAATATATTAAAACAAATATTAAGTAATTTGATGTTCTCCCCAGAAATAATGTTTTTATTTATCTGATACTAATTGTATTTTACAAACTTCTTATAACGCAACGATTTACTCAAAGTTTAAGATAGTCACAATTCCTACTATCTTCGACGTTGCTTACTATAAAAGAAAATATTGAATGCAATAAAAAAGCTATATATTTCTTTATTAATAAATTTGTATTAGTTATTCATTTAACGAATAAATGCAGGTAGTTTTACAGGGGCCGCGGTGGCCTGGTTGGTTAGGGCATCTTTCTCGTTACCGGAAGAAAGTGAATCCCGGTACAGTCGAAGATCCATCGTGCTCAGTAATGGCGACTGGGGCACGTAAAATATGTCGGGTCGCAATGTCCTCCCTGTTCCCATTCCAAATTAATATCTGTAGCGATGGTTGGGGCCATGCTAAGGATCTTCTCTGCCTTCCTATCTCTAAGTTGAAGGAAGATCCAGATGGTGCTGCCATCTATGAGCCAAAGTCGTACTTCCATCCTCGGTCGGACTTCATTCGTCCAGCTCCTGACGGGTGGGCTTTGCTTCACGTCTCATAAGTAATAACAACATTTTTTCTTTTGTAAGCAGTCGGTTGGATTTGTTATTCTGTGATCACGTTTTTCACATCACTACTTTAAGGGGACTAGAATCATACTACAAATAACGAAGGGAGGTTAAAAATTGCGAAATTTTAAAGAAGCAAATCTTTAAAGAAGAATATGTGTTTTTTCCTACGAGAGGTAAATTTTTCTACCGTTTAGATTTAATTTTTTCATGGTTCTTTCCTTTTTTGTAAGAGTTACTGAGAGATACGGATTTAGAAGAATAAAAATATTCTGATTTTCTAAGTATTTGGGTTTATTTTTGTAAGTAAAATGGAAGTTTTTAGAAATTATTCATCATAGCTGCATTTTGTGCATTATGATGCCTAAGTGCTTTTATCACACCTTTCGGGAATTCCTATTAATAATATCAGAGGCAGCATTTAGAGGAAGTAGAGTTTTGATAAAATTGTAATTATTAGGCTTAAGTAAAATTTCTTTCATAATTTCATTACATTTATTTTCCAGTAACTCAAATTATCTAAACTGGCAACACTGTGGTCCTCGGTTTAACATTTTGATTTCCACCTTGTATTATTATTTAAAATGTTGGAATTATCTTTAAACTGTATATCATTGTCTCTGATGTGCAAAGAATGTTCAAAGAAGAGTGACATAAATCAACTATATGTAAGGACATCAGAAATATTTCATATCATATCCAGGTGTTATGTTTTGTTACAAAGCATATACTTCTTTAATTTCAATGAATAAATGCTCTTTAAAAATATATTAATGATATTCAAAATATTCTACAAACGCCGAGCTGTTTTATATTTTACTTTCTATTATATTTATGTATTTGATTAAAGAAATGTACATATCTGCCAAATTGTTTTATTGAAAAATAAAAATTTCACTTTTGAGATAAATATAAGTTTTATTGATAAAATAGAAGTTTTGAATATAATTTAGGAAAATAAAAGTCTTTACCATAGAATAATAAATTTTTAAGATAAAGTAAAATTGAAAATAAAATGTTTTCCCGTTTATGCAGTTCAAACATTTAGATTAAAAAGCTTTAAGGTATAAAGAATAAAGGCAGCAAAAAAAAATTTTTTTTTGGACTTTGTTATTTATTTAAAGTCACTTTAAATTCTCTTTCTTTTGAATAAAATATTTAAGCAATAAATTTATTTGATGTTATTTTGCTCTTTTGTGAAACGATAACATTTATTTTATTCACTTCCCATTGCACAAGGTTTTCTTGTTATAGACTTTGATCTAAAACGAAAATAATTGTTACATTTAGTTTGAATTTTATTTCAAATTAATTTGTATTAATAAAACGAAAATGAAAAAAGTAAATTAAAAATGTGTATGCATCATATTAACTAAAAAAAAAGGCCTTAACCCTTCTTTGCATGATTTTTTCTTTATTGGTGAAATTAATCAAGTTGATATAATTCATGTTCAAAATTAAAGGAAAAATGGTTAAAAAAATTTTAGTATATATTTATAGTATAAATTTAGCAAAAAACAATATGCTAAAAATTTCCATCATCATCCAAAATTTGATCATTAGCTTAGTACTCAATAGAAATAAAAGAGGAAAATAACAGAAACACGTGACCTTTCTTCCACTCATTTTCAATTTTTTAGCAATAGAAACTCTAATATAATAAAACAAAATTATAAACGAAATCATGCGTTTATTGCAACTACAACAAACAGCGGAATGAGACAACTTTAAGCACTGATAATGACACTTATTTATTTTTGACAGCTATGTTTCTTTTTATGCAATGGACATTCAAAAGGTATCCAAACACGATCAACTTAAAGTGTTCTTTTATATAATTTTTGGGCATTATAGGTTATGATGGAAATTTCCACCATTATGCAAAGAAGGGTTAATAATGATGTAGAGGTAGAGTTTCGTGCTCCCAATCCAAAGTCTGATCCTCGGATTGGGAAAGCCTTTTATTTCTTCATAGGTTGATAAAACCGAGTACCAAGAATGCTTGGGAACAAAACACGGGGAATTTCGCGTTAGGTTGACCCCCTAATTGGACATATGCTTCGAAACTGGGTCATGAAAACATATGGAATAAGAATGGAAGACAGATACATTGTAGGCCTTGAATACCGTATGGGCTGTTGTACCACTGAGTTTAGAGTTTTATATATAGCTTGAATACAGTAAAAATTAATAATGTAAATTTGGAATTATGCATACCACGGTTAACAAAAATATTCTTTATATAAAAAATAGTCAGCACAGTTCAGTCCTGCTATCTAATTTGAATTTAAAGTTAAAGAAAGTTTTCTTCGTGCAATTTTTTTCTTAGCCGTGGCACTGGGGGACTGATCCATCCCCACGACAAGGCCAAAAATTGCTACTTATTTAGCGTTACCCGGTGGGCACCTGTGAACCAAGGTGGTGTTGGCATGTGACGTGAGCAATGCTCACGGAGGCGAGTAGCATTGCTCACGTCACATGCCAAACCCACAATTTCGTTTATAGGGCGGGTCACATTCATCCATTATTTCAAGAAGAAAGGACAAAGATACAGAGAGAGAGAGAGAAAGGGGGGGGGGTAACGTTCATGTCCAAATCGAGATTCGAATCCGGACTAACAACCTATTAAAAATAAAAATAAAATACTGTTAATGCGCAAACTTGTAAAAAGATCTTTTGAAGTCAAAGAAACTAATATTGTAAGTAAAATTATGTTACTGAAAGTCTAAAACCAATCTATTATTATCTATAATCCAAGTAGCTTTAGATTTAACAATATGTCCCAGAATTATATTTAAATATTTGTCAAAAAAGATCATAAATATTCAGTACTATATTAATGATTTTTTTTCCAATGGCGGGCAGGGGATGAACAAGACCAGGAACTGCTATTCATTTAGCGTTATCCTGTGAACCAAGTCACGGAGGCGAATGGCGTTACACCCGTTTAAAGGATGGGCCACATTCAGCCATCAACTTAAAAGAAAGGGTCCATATCCAAACGGGTATTTGAACCTGGGACCAGGAGTCAGGAACGCTAACTACTCGGTTATTGGCCGGCTTGTGCAAATTTTAAAATCAGTAAATTTTGAAAGATTTAACATAACAGAGATTAATTTGAATGGATGAAAGCTGTTATGAAGGTCATTGGCCCATCCATCATAATACAACTACTCGTAAAAAGCGGACTACATAGTGATTGAACAGTAAAATAATACGAAAATTCCCACCCAACAGGTGTCGAAGCAACAAGTAGAAAGGGAACACTTAATCTTCCTTGCTGACCAAAGCTTGAATCGAATCCAAAACCTCCCACTCTAGTAGCATTGTAAAGCTATCTTTTTTGGTACACGCCATTGAAGAAATTATTTCAACCTTTTAATACAAATTATTGTTATTTTTGTCATTTTATACTTCACTATAAATTTATATTTCAATCATGTGTTATAATGTTATATGCGTAACACGTATAACTACCTAAATATTTATATGAATGATGCATCGAAAAATAATAATTTCGACAATTTTAAGTTCTTGAAAGGGACATAATACGAAGAGCGCTTCTGCAATGCATTCGTTCCTCCAACTTGTTGAATTGCGTGGCACAACTCTGCTCGAAACGTTCTCTTTCATAAGATTTCATTTTGAGAGAATTGTTCTGCCAGTTGAGCGCTCAACTAATCACCAGGGGAAAGAACCGGGGATCATTATGCACGGGGGGATTTCTCAAGATAGGCTGCCGACTTAGCGATGGCCTATAATATAATTTGATGCTAGAAGGCATTCTCTTCATTTGAGTTAACATAAATTTGAATTTGATTGTAACTCAAATGCTCTTATATTAACAGTATGCTATAAACAATTATAAATCCTGTAACCTACAAAGTTTGATGTTATATTGTTTGTGGCAAATATGAAAGAGATAGAGTATATTTTTCTTGTTACTTAGAAGATGTTTATTATTTTCTTTCACGTGTAAATTTATATATTTTTATCTAAATTTAACTCGTGAAAAAAATTATGATTGTTACTGTATTGTGCGCTATTTAAGTATTTAAACAATGCACTTCATTACAGATAAAAATTTTGATTTAACATTTATGTGATTAAATATGAAAAAATTTAATTGGACTGACTATTATGTTCATGTTATTTTAAAAGTTATTGATATACTTATTATAAATAATGACTGGTAATTATTCATATTAACCTCTAAACTTGGTAAATATGATAAATCATTGAATATTTATCACATTTACCGGTTACTTTATAACATATATAGCTCGTAATGGGGAATGTGATAAATTCCAATTATTTTGAAGGAAAAGGATATTTTCATTCGAAATATAAATATTTTTGAACTATTTTAAACTTTTCGTTTCTTTAAGTTTTATTCTAAGCATTATGAATTTGAAGATCATCATGATGACTTACAATAAAACTTACAATAATTTTCCAATTTAAAAATTTAAGTTACAGTCCCTTTTTTATACGTTCATTTCTGCTGATATTTTAAAACAGATGTGTTAGATAACAGCATAAGTTATTTATATCTGGTATAATAAAGTATTGAAAAATACAAAATGATTGAAATTACTAAGAGTAAAATAAAGCCTGGCTGTTATTTCAGTGAATGTTTTATTTTTATCAAAACTAAATAGAATTTTAAATTAAATACTTAGTACTTATAGAAAATATTTATGTTTTGTTAATTTAAAGAGCTAGAAAAAAAAAACAATTTAGGGTATTAGTATTTATAAAAAATACTTTTGTGTCATTAAAAAAAATGAAGTCATATTTTTTGTTAGAAAAAGGACATAAATTTACACGTAGTTGTAAATTTACTTCTTTAGATATATTAGACTATTATGAAATTTTAATTTATGTTTTACAGACTTTTGCAGTAAGCAGATTTGCATTGTTGAAATTGATTTCATTGTTCATTGTTGAAATTGAGAAAGAGAGGATTTCTAACAATCAGGAAGTAATATTGCTTGATCTAGATAAAGTCATGCAAAATAATGTTTTCCTCACAAATTGTGAACTTATTTTTAGTATACTACTAAAAATTTTCCATTTTTTCCTAAGAGATAAATATATCCATTTTATAAACAACTAATAACAAAATTAATCAATTCATATATCCTTTTAGCTCTGTCTACATATAGCACGCGTAGTTTCACTGTGTCACCAATATTATCAAAAGAAAATTTTACATTTGTAACATTTTCTGCCTGTAAACTTTCTTTGGCACTTATTCTATATTTGTTAAAATATGGTTATACAAATGGATCACAAAAGGTTATTTACCAATGGATCATTAACTTTTTCATTAGAATCTTCTAGTGTGCTGTTGGTTTATCAGAAAAAAATTGTTATTAGCACTTTCTATTCAATTCTGAAGATTTTTGATTCTAAATATTTTACACTTATTTGTAGGAAAAAATGTTTCCAAACCTTCTTTTGAAGCCTCACAAACATTAACGATACTTTCATGAAATTCCCTGTTTTTCATAGATTGCATTATTGCATAGATTGATTATGTTTTGACATAATCGTTTACTAGTTTCATTGATTAGTTTATTTTCAAGATCCTGGTTTGAAGACTGGAGCTTTGAGTCTGGGTGGGCATTAGTTTTCTATACACAATGTACATATATTTTCCTTTATATGAATACATTACCACTTTGAAATTGTTGGGGTTATATATAAAATGGGAATTAAATAATATGTAATTTTTCATGTACAAATTTCATCAATTCATTATCAATTGCATACTAATTAATTTGATTTCAAGTTCTTTCTTGTCACTTATTTTGAGAATTTTCATAAATCATCACCGAAAATAATTATGAAATCCTCAGCGATGTGGAAAAGAAAAAATATGGAAATGTATAGTTCTAAATATAATGTATCTAAATAAATAAAATAACAAGCAAATAAATATGTTGTCTTAACAAAAATATGGGTTTAGTTTGCTTATGACACAGAACTGCTTTTAATAATTTCTTATAATCTGAATTGTTTTCTTTATCCAAGTCTTTTAGCTAAGCAGACATAAAATTTACCTAGAAATACTAGTCATTATTTCTGTTTCTAATTTGCTTAGACAAAAATAAAGTGCTTACAAGCCAGGTATTAATATATATTTAGTAACTGTGATTGTATTTTTCAATACCTTTGGCTAATTATATAGCTTATGCTATTATATATCTACTGAAAGTAAAGAACAAAAGGGCCACTTTTATTTAAATTTAGTTGAAATTTATTATATACATAACTTTTCTAAGTCATCATGATATTCTTCAAATTTTTAAGAACAAAATGAAAATATTATAAATTAAAATAATGAAAATATTGCAATTTTAAAAATCATTACCCTACAAAATAATGAGAATTTATTACATTCGCGAGTTCGAGATTAACAGGTAAATATTGAATAATTTATCACATTTACCAAGTTTAGTGTTAATTATGATCCGGATTAAACCCTTTTTTCGTAACATATCTATGTAATAAGACTACTTGTGATTTGCTGTTTTAAAATAATATAATTAACATTATTGAAATTTTATAGCATATAACATTACATAAATTTTAAAAAATGTATATAATTCTATATAAATAATGTACCTGTAATTTGAATGAAGTATGTAATCGTATGTTTGGGGTTGCAAGAAATTTTTGAACGTTTATTGCCCACTCATATTTTGGGAGATATATTTCATAGATTCGCAAGTTTTGCGTTTAATTTCCATCTTTATTTTTTTCCCTGTAAATTAATCAAATATTTTATACATTAAATATATTCATAAAAATATTTAATTCTTTTTTCTTTAATAATTGGCATCTCATTTTTTTTAACCTAAGAGTGTTTCTTCTTTCTGTTCACACCAATGTTTTTGTTTAAGGTGGTTGCAAAGAATACTGAAACGAACGTCGATATTAATAAGCCCATAAAAATGAGGTAATAAAATGTTATTTCCAATGGCAGAGAGTAAATAAAAAGAACTCAGAAAAATACTGCAACAGCGCTCAGTTAGAGACGAAGTGCCGCAGACAGCCTCTGTCTTGGGCTGTTGCGCACATAGCATTAGATTTAGGCGCAGATTTAAGAAATAAAATGTATTACAAAAAATAGTATTATATAATTTTTGAAGAAATTCTCTATGTAGATCTAAAGAACAATTTACAGGTTGATTTATTTTCTCGGATGATGTTAGTTTTTAAAGCAATACACAATTTTTTAAATATTTAATTTTTATTATGTTATTGTTGTTATATATAAAACTCGGCGAAGCCAAGCTTGTCCATTAGGATCTGGGTGAATGAAGTCAGAAAGAACATCTTCCGTTTTTGAACAGAGGATACGCACGTTAAAGTACGACTTTCACTCATAGATGGCAGCATCACCGGTGTGTTCCAATTTAGAGATTAAGCCCAGAGAAGACCCATGGTATGGCTCCAAACACCCGCAGAGGTATTAATTTCAATGGGAACATGGAGGACATTGTGACATATTTTACGTGCCCCAGTCTCCATACGTGAACTTCGGTTAAGCAGAACTCACTGCCTTCTGGTAATGAGAACCAGCCAGGAAATCGCAATTATATTATTTATTAAATTAAATATTAGTTACCGAGAAACATTAGTAATATTATGTTGGTTGCGTTAAATATTTATATTACACTACTGGCCATTAAAATTGCTACACCAATAAGGCGACATGCTACAGGCGTGAAATTTATACGAAAGGAAGAAGGTGCTGTGATATGCAAATGATTAGCTTTTCAGCGCATTCAGACAAAGCAGGCGCCAGTAGCGGCACCTACATTGTGTTTAAATGAGGAAATTGTTCAGCCGGTTCCTCATACACAAATTGCATTTGAACGTTGTTGCCTGGTGAAAAGATGTTGTGATGCCTCGTGTAAGAAGGAGAAATGCGTACCAGCACGTTTCTGACTTTGATAAAGGTCGAACTGTAGCGTACCGGGATTGCGGTTTATCTTATCGCAGTATTGCTGCTCGCGTCGGTCGAGATCCAATGACTGTTAGCAGAATATGGAATCGATGGGTTCAGGACGGTAATACGGAACGCCATGCGGGATCTCAACAGCCACCTATCACTAGCAGCCGAGAAGTCAGGCATATTATCCGCATGGCCGTAATGGATCGTGCAACCACGTCATGAGCCGTGAGTCAAGAAACGGGGTTATTTGGAAGACAAGAAGTGTCTGCACGAACAGTTCGACGACGTTAGCAGCAACATGGACTCTCAGCTTGGAGACCATGGCTGCGGCTTCCCTTAACGCTGCTTCATAGACAAGAGCGCCTTCAATGGTGTGATCAACGATGAACCTTAACGCACGAATGGCGAGACGTCATCTTTTCAGATGAATCCAGGTTCTGTGTACAGCAACATGTGGTCGCATCCGTGTTTGGCGGCATAGTGGTGAACGCACACTGGCAGCGTGTATTCGTCATCGTCATACTGGCCCATCACCTGACGTGATGGTATGGGGTGCCATTGGATACACGTCTCGGTCACCTCTTTTTCGCATTGACGGTGCTTTGAACAGTGCACGTTACATTTTTGGTGTGTTAGACCCATGGCTCTACCCTTTATTCGAGCCCTGCGAAACCCTACGCTTCAGCAGGATAATGCCCGACTGCATGTTGCCGGTATTGTACGGACCTTCCTTGATGCGGAACATGTTCGGCTGTTGCCCTGGCCAGCACGTTCTCCAGATCTTTCACCAATGGAAAATGTCTGGTCAATGGTTGCCGAGCGACTGGCTCGTCACCAAACGCCAGTCACTACGGTTGATGAACTGTGGCACCGTGTTGAAACTGCATGGGCATCTGTACCTGTACATGCAATCCAATCTCTGTTTGACTCAATGCCCAAGCGTATAACTGCTGTTATTACTGCTTGAGGTGGTGATTCTCGGTACTGATTTCTCAGGATCTATCCAGCGAAATTTTTTGAAAATTTAATCACTTGTTATTTCTAGTATAATATATTTGTCCAATAAATATCATTTTGTTATCTGCATTTCTTCCTGGTGTAGCAATTTTAATGGTGTACATTCTAGTATCTTTTTTAGTGTTTACTATATTAAGAATAAAAGTACTAAAGTGTCGAAATTTATTCTTTAATGAAGAAAAACTTTACTGAAGCATACTTTTATTAAAAAATATATTTTTTTACCTTATGATTAATGCATTTTCAGAGCTTAATATTTTTTAACCGCTAACTAAATCAATTCAATTTGCTTACGATATCATGCTTGTTTTCAAATTAACTTGAATATAAATTAGAAGTTTCATTACTTTTTTAACGCATTACGAACATATTTTATAATAACTAAAATGATATAACTTCCCATTTTGGATAAAAATAAATTAAGATTTAAATGATTAAAATATTATGAATGTAATATATATTCTATATTTGAAATACAAACATTACCGCATGAATATAATTAAAAGTTATGAAATGTAATTCAACAGTTTTTCAAGAAATTCATTAAATTCAATTTAAAATAATTCATATTAAAAATTTGTGATTTTTTTATAAGATGGCATCAAAATGTAAGGCCAACTCGATTAAAAGAAGTTTTTTATGCTCTTGTTAAGAAGTAGAAACTAAAAAAAAATAAATAAATAAAAATGTTCTAAAATATCCGCAATAATTTGTTACGTATTTTAAGAAAGGTATTTAGAAATTCTTTTATTAATTCCATACTTTCTTCAGACCCTCATTTGAAGTGATATTTATTTACGCTTTCAAAGGTCACTTTTCAAGTAACGCAGATTCTCTTATAAAAGTTATCTTGATTCGTAATATTTGAACATTATAATCTTATAGAATTAGGATGTTCAGTATTGCAAAAGAATCAAAAATATGGTTTAAAAAAAACAATGCAAAATAAGCTGCTTATTGTTAAAATAAAGTACTCGAAAAATGTATCTTACTTTATATAATGTTATTTTTACTAATGACACTGGGTGATCCCGCTTATCAGGGACTGAGCGAATGAAAACAGAAAGAGCGTCTTCTATTTTCGATCAAAGCACCTATCAATGAGAATGGAAGTATGACTTTGAACTATAGATAGCAGCACCATCTGGGTCTTCCAATTTAAAGATAGGAAGCCAGAGAAGAATCACCTTCAGAGGTATTAAATTTAGAATGGGAACATGGAGGACATTGCTTGCTACCAGACATATTTTACGTGCCTCAGTCGCCATTAGTGAACACGATGAATCTTCGGATAAGACAGGATTCGAACTCACTATCTTCCGATAATGATGCCCTTACCAAACAGGCCACTGCGTCTCTTTGTATAGGGGAATATATCTTTGTATACTACATTACATATAGGTATAAAGCAAGATAAATGCGTATACATAAATTATAGATATAATGTAAGCAAAAATTTTTATTAAATAAAATTTTCATTCATTTAAATTAAGAAGCTTTTAAAAAATATGTTTTGTCTGTAAAAATTTTTAAAGAATTTAATGAGTTTTTATTTGATGAGATTAATAATCATTCGTGCAGAAATAATAATTTTCATTATTATTATTAGTAAATGATGCCGCTAAATTTACAATGCAGAATATGGATCAATATGTAGAAAGAACAAAAAAATCAAATAGAAAATCTTGCGAAAGAGTATACATTATTCATTTTACCAAAGCAACTTCATTTTCTTTCCTCTTTAGTATTTAAATGTTACATATATAATATATTTTTATTTATTGTCATAAAAAGTACAAAATTAAAGAAATTTAGCTTTAAAGAAAAATTATGGACAGGTTAATGAGCAGATATATCATGTTGAATTGAAATCGATTTTTTTTTTTATTTTTCAAATATTAATTTCTGTGGCAATCAGAATTTTACAAAAATCACTACTTTTTCATTTAATTCATTTTTATTACAATTTATATTAAAAAATTTCAAAGAAGTAAAATATTTCTGAAATATTGCCAGCACTCGCAATTCTTAATGTAATAAAAAATAATGTCTAAAGCAATAAATAATGTTAAATCTATATTTCTTAATTTAAATGTGGTTATTTGAAAATTTTAAAAGAATCTTTTCATTTAAATTTTTAAAAAATTGTCAGTTTCTTCATTTATTCTTGACATAAATTTAAAATTTGTCATTTACTTAATTAAAAATATTTGGCAAGTAAAAAATATTTCCCAGTTTAAATTGGTGATGTGATATAAATTTATTGTATTTGCTTATTTTTTACCTGCTGAATATTCACAAACTAACAAAGATGAATTTAGTTAAATGCCCTTTTAGATATAATATATTGTTTTTTCCAAATGATTTGTGGACAACTACAAAACCCATTTAATGAAATTAAATTTATCCTTCTTTTAAAATTATTTGTTAGTGTTTCGTAAGAAGAAATAAAGTAACATCCTACTCTGAAAAGTCAGTTTTTTTAGATAAAAAATATTAGCAGTTGATAAGGTTAAAATTAATAAGGTTTTCGAAAATAAATTATTGAGTTTCACCCTGAAGACAAAATTATGTGTGATCAAAATATTTTTAAACTAGATTCCATTCAATTCATGTTTCTTCCATGTAATCAATTATTAAAAGCAATTATCAAAATGTATAAACACTTCCGTCTTTTAACAGGAAGAAACTAATATTCAGTTCATTGATAGGCTTCTGGTTTCTAAATCATAGGAATTTATGTAAAAAATTCTTATATTAAGGAATTTATATAAAAATATTATTAATTTTGTACACCAAATTTTGACGCGGAGAAAATGGGTGAATCAAGATGTTCGTCTCTGGCTAGTATAAACGTTCTTCAAAGTTTTAATTACACTAATTGTAATTATTTTAAAACAGCGTTCAATTAAACTCACTGTAAATTTTAATATCATACGTGTTCAGTTATTGCATATGACACTTGACAAAGCCAAGTCAGGGACTGGGCAAATGTAGTCAGAAAGAGTGTCCTCCGTTTTGGAACAGAGCACCCTTTCAAGAGTACGACTTGGCTCATAGGTGACAGCACCATCTGCTTCCCTCAGAGGTATTCATTTTGAACATGGAGGACATAGCGACACATTTTACGTGTCGCCATTAGTGAACACAACATATCTTCCAAATAACGAGAACGACATCGGAACAGTATTCTAATCACTTGAAGCGTATAATTAAGATTTGAAATTGGTATTTATGCACAATCGCTGGGGAGAGCGAAAAAATCAAATATTCTTTATTTCTACATTCCAACAGTATAATTTTTAAAATAATATTCACCATTTTTTTCGATTTTTGAATAAGTATACTGAATATTTACTGAATCAAATCTGTTTTCGATTTTCGTAACGCATCAAAAAATTGCGTTATAATGTGAACGAAATGAGTTCCATTTATTTCAAAATTCATATTAAATATTAAAAGCAGGACTTTTATTTTATGTGCTTATAGGGCCCCTATAATCCTTTAAGTTGCATAACACCCTTTATGTGCAGAACCAATGCGTTCAAAAACCTTGCTTTATTTGAGTTAAGACACTCGTTTCAGAAAAGCGTCAATACATCAACATTCA
>JAPDSC010064025.1:0-14246 GCA_026290005.1 Latrodectus geometricus
ATATATATAAAGGATGATATAGTAACTGAAAAATTATATATAATTTGTACGGTATATATTATTTATAATGCCAATACAAGGAAAGATGGGAAATGAAAAGATGTAAAGGAAAATAAATCCAAATGCAGTTTTACAATTAGTTATCAAACATAAGGATTTACAAGGCAGAATACTTTATTTTGCTTATTCTTTAATTATATTTTATTTGCTTATTCTTTAATTACATCTTACATTTTGAAATTTTCATACAATATTAATAACTATTTCTAATAATATATGTCATTAAGGATAATATACGCACTGTGTTGTTTTATTATAAACAGACTTATAATGTGAATTTTTTAAATAATATATAATTATTAATTTTAAACAATATGCACTGAATAGTTAAAGTTATCGGGAATAGTAAACTAATTTTCATTTAATGATCACAATTAGGTAGATGAAGTATCTTCAATAAAAGTATATTGGTTGGGCAAAATTTGATAATAGAACCAAATATTAAAAATTATTACCATAATTCTCAAACAAAATAATTATTTGATTTAATTAAAAAAAAAAAAAAAAATCGGAGAAATATGTGACTGCTTCAGAAATAAGAAAAAATCATTTTCACTTGATGCTTGTATTTAACAACGGATATTTATGTAATATTTTATAAAGTAGTCTACAATTACAGTATAATAATCAAGTCGACAAAAAGTGGGTTTATAATCATAAAAATATGACAATTCTTTGCGTTAATAAAAAAAAAAATTACTTCAATTGCTTGCAATATCATTTATTATGTGACGTTTTTTATTGATTTGTCGTTAACTACTCTTTATTGGTTTATCTTATGAGAAATACGGTCAATTAGCGTAAACATGAGAATGAGTTTTTATATTGTTAATAAATACAGGAATCACATTGTTGCAATAAATTCATTCTTTATTCATAGGTAGTGAGTTCCAAATCCGACTTAACCGAAGATCCTTCGTATTTATAAAATCGACTGGTCCACGTAATATATGTTATTGTCACAATGTCTTCCAAGTGAAATGATACCCCAGTTAGTGGTACGTAAATTGTTAGAGGTTCTTGTTATTGGATCTTGCTTATAAATTACACAGACCCAGCTGCCTTCATTTAACTTATAGAGCTCAACTGTGTACATGGACATACGCAGGTGCAACAACAACGCCAAGACCATTCTAGGAATGGATTGTTTAATATGGAGACTCTTTATAGAGCTTTATACAAGTTTCAAATCTAATTACATGATGTTTATCCCCTATTTCCAGATAATTGTTGACAAGCGAAGCACTACATGATTAGGATTTATTATAGAAGTGGTTCAAATATCTTTCTTGCGACTTAACAAAAGATCAGTCGTGTTCACTTCAAGAGGCTGAGGTACTTTAAGTTGATCGTGGTAGCAATGTCTTCCAAGTGAAATGATATCTTTGGGTTATGTGAAACATTTGGAGGTTTTATGCTTGATCCCTTGCTTATAAATTACGAACACTCCCACCCGGCTGCTTTCATCAAATTGGTAGAATTCAATACAGGACTAGGTATAAGGGAGTATTCTGGTGTAACAACAACCATCTGAAATTGCCATTCTTCATTAAGCTTAAATTGAATTGTAAACCTTATAAATATTTCAAAAAAGAGATCCTGAAAAAAATGAAATGTATTTCAATTATTTTTATCATCAATATACTGTTTTCAGATTTGATATATCGGCGTAACTCGCTTTACCGATTGGTGTTACAGAACTTTGAAGTTTTAAATTACCAATTCAATAGAATAAATTGAACTGAGTGTGTATGCAAAAATGGAGTATAGGCCTTTGAGGTGTTTACATTTATTTCATGATCAGGTGACAAAAATGGCTTACTAGCTATGTTATGTCCATTTTTGCTATATTTAATAGAGAGTCATCATTTTATACACACTGCTAGCAACCCAAATTGTAACACCAAGAAAGAGAAGATATATCACAAGAAAATTTAATTCGTAGATAACATGTTAACCAAGCATCAACTGATTAAATTTATAGACTTCAATGAAATGTGGTTCCTGCATAAATCAGTAGCCAGAGTAGCAGCCATTGCTGGAGATCATCGCTGCCAGAAGCGTGACTTGTCAATAAAGACAATTTCATTCCATTCTGCTGTCCACATCCTTCTTTCACCACACCATTGGAGGCGGAAATGCCTGTGGTTTCTTCGTCAAGGGTAGAAGAAGCAATGGACGTCTGGCAGACAGACAACTCTGCAGTAAACGGCGTTGAATGGTAAGCACAGACACTGTGTGAAGCGTTACAGACTGGATGTGTTGTGCTATGGTCCGTGATGTGACAGAGTGATCCGTCACTGCCATGCGCACAATTTACCTGTCATCACGTGAAGTGGTAGACTGAGGTGGATGCGATCAAGAACATCGGTTGGTCGTACCCTTCTGCATCCAAAGATCACATCCACATTACAGTTGGTTGCCTTCGTCCAACAGGACTACTAATTTCCTTGAAAGGTAATTCACGTCTCGCTAGGCCACTATCTTCCTTTTTCGAACTTGGATACTTGATCACAAAATGATTGCTGTTTTCTAAGAAATATAATTGATCTTTTTTTTTGAAAAAACCACAAAAATATACGATTGCCAAACTTGAAATCGTCAAAATCTTTAAATACGGCTTTGAAGTCATCATGTCAACATAAGTGTGCGTGATGTGCGTCTGAACTGAAATTATAATCATTTGCATATCTCACCTCCGCTAATGCATGTTGTAAATTTCATGTTATTTACATGCTTCCTTCAGGGTGTTGCTTTGACGGTGGTCAGTATTGTACATATTTATTCCTATAACAATACAAAACAATGATGGTCGAGACGTTTAAAATGTTTTTCTTTTAATTATTTTTTTTCAAATTCTAAGAAATACTAATGTTTATGTTACCATCAAACTGGGGAAATCATTTATTCAAAAAGTTACCTAAGTAATGTGCAGGTTCACGAGTGATCCATCAAAGAGTGAACAATTGTTTTATGTTCAAAATTACTCTGATAATGTGCAATTGACCCTGATAATGCACACATATAATAATTCATATTATATGTGCGCATTATCAGGGTAAATTGCTACTAAGCTCTCATTGAAATGTACATACGATCAATATTGGAGAAACTGCTGTACACTATTATTAATTTAAACTTTTCAATTTTAAATACTTGATTTCCCTCTTTCCAAGTACTAACAGATGTCTGAAAATTAAATGAGTCATAGTTGTATACACGGTTTTCAAGCTTTAGCAATTTAAATATATTATTTATTCAACTCTAATATCTACGCAATATGTAAGATTATATAACTTATATATTAGCTTAATTTATACACAGCTTAAACATATTAAGTATAATAGATATAATAATTCCTCTATTATTATCCATTAAACACATATCTTTCTATGTAATGGCATTTTAGCAATAGCATTTAACAATAACATTAATGTGAATAAACTCGATAACATAAAAATTTCAAGGTTGATAAAGTGATGGAGAAAAAATTCGTATAATGATCCTTTTAATATTACAAGTAAAGGCTTTGCCGAAATGCTTATTTTCTGTGGATGATAATAAAACAAAAGCGTTCTTTTTTTATGGTAAAGAACCAATATTGGAAAGGAAGGCCAATCACATTAGAGCAGGCCGAATCATTGAATATTAACATACCAACAACCATTCTTCACATTCATTAGCAGATTAACTTCATTCTTGGTAGAATAAATGCAACTTTATTCCGTTGACTAATACTTTTACTTGGCTGACAAAGCCGGGATGTTAATATTTAATATACGCCATGTGTGTAATAGTATTAATTTATGTATGTATTAGGTTCGGGAAAAATAAATCCATTATTTTTACGTGAACGTTTTGTAACTTCTTTCAGATTCGCTTTGTAAAAAGGTTTAAAACAGTTTTCATGTAGATTTTTAGGTTTTGTGCGAAGCTACGACTGCTGACATGCAGTCAACTTTGATAATTTTTGATATTTTATAGACATTCTCGACGATGTTGTATCCCTGCGAGGTGCATCTTTAGCATCCAAATACCCAATCGGAAACGACGAAACCAAAATTGTGCGTAACTGGTTGCTACAGTCATATATAGGACGATAAACACCTTTCACAATTTTAGCCACCTGGTTAGCATTTTCGCCATTATAAAAGAAAAACTAAAATTATCGAATTTTCTGTTTGTCTTCTATTTTTAAAACCTTATACTCGTAACTGAATGAATCAAACAAAAAACCGCAAGAGGATATTTTAGTGTCAAATGTCACCTTTCCAATGAGCATAAATTTGAAATTGTTTGATAGATACCTCACGAGATAGCGATCACTACAGACGTCTACCGAAAAAATAATGGATAATTTTTCCCCAACCTAATATATAAAAAAAATGAAGAAAATAAAATGCATAAATAATAGTTACATTCAAATATTTCTTAATTTGTTTTCAATATGGAAAGTATGCAAATGTTTCATATACCTTCTACAATGGAACATACAGCCTGAGTATCAACACGACCACGAAAGTGGGCTGTTTATCGTAATTTATTGTTCAGACTTCGCTTAATTTCACAAATCCAACAAATGCAACAAGCAACACATGTACAACAAATAACGAAAAATTGTGCAACTAACACAGAATACAATGCAATATTTAACATTTTTTCCCCCGAAAACTTCCATTTATTATATCTTTACAAAAATTGTGACGCTCAAAAAAGATTAAAATATCATACCAATTATTATGCTTTATTGATATCAGTAAGAAATTTACTTTTTTGTGTTTGTACGATTCTGATCAAAATCTTTGAATAAGTAATAAAAACTTTCCTATGGATGTAAACAAGACTTTTCTTTTTCAATTTATGGCATGTTATCTTCTTCGTGTAATAATATAAACATGATATTTTCCCTACTAAACGAATTATAATTTCAAGCACATTAACTTGATATATTAAACAATATTCGCAATAATTAATAACTCAGAAAAAAATTAAGAAATTAACACTTCATATTTGTTTTATTTAAAGTTTAAATTGATAATCAATTATAAAATCGGAGCATCTGTTTACATTACGGTTAATTTTTATTTTTGTAAGATAAAGAAATTTTATATTAGGATTCTCAAATCCATGTATTTAAATTAATAATCCCCAAATATTAATGAGATTGCCAGCAAAAAATCAATAGTTAAGAAAAATATGTAGTTTATTTTTCATCAATATTTCTCTAAACATATTTGACACATGAATTTCAGATTGCATGGATCGTTGCTAGAGGAAAGAGATATAGAGAAGGTAAAAGCGCTTGAGATTCTGCGCAGATATTTTTGTTGAAAACATATCTACGCAGCTTTTTTTTTTTTGGGGGGGGGTCATGTGTCACAACTATTTTATTGTATCGGTATCAATAACACAGTTTCACCATCATTTATTTAGTAATATTTACAGTATGTCATTGCTTAAGATGGAATTGCTCTTGAGTCTGCTTCAACAATTGTTTTTCCTAAGCAAATTTTACTTTTTCTAAACAACAAATTTATGAAATTCTCGATATGTTGGAAGTCTGCATGTTTCGACACAGATGCCGTTGGCAATATTTTCAGCAGATTTCCATGTTTATCTGGTACACTGGTTCTTGTGACATCACAGATATCGAGACGAATGGGGAAATATGTTCAAAATTCTATTTTAACAACTTATGTTTACGTCAACACAACAAAATTTAGAACATTTTGTTCCATTGTCATATTTTAATTAATATTCTTTTATTTTATTTTTTAGCATCTTAATATTTCAAACATATATATTTGTGCTTTTAATTTGACAGATTTAAATTTATTATTTAAATGTATAAGCTTTTTTCAAAAATTTATTACGTCACAATTGGCAACATTTTTTCGTCACCAAAAAATTCAAAAATTGGCATGATGTGCCATTATACGGCATCTGTTCCTATGATTGACTTTTATGTGTAACTTTAATTAAATATCTTTCTACCATTTCTTAAAAAAAACTTCATTCAATAATTATTTCAATACATACAAATTTTCAATTTAGGTTTACAATGAAGTTTCTTTTTACTGAAAGCTTAAATGCACTCTATTCTTTATATTCTTTTCGGTAATTTAAGTCTGGAAATTCTAAATGTGCATTTACTATCAGAATCTTTGCTCACACGCCATTCATGTGAATGCCATGGGGAACTCTGTTGCAGATAAGAGGTTAATCCTTCCCTTGTTGAAACTCATTTACTGGGTGGATACTTGGAAATGTCCCAAGTTCCTTCTTTGGTATCAAGAGGAAACAATCTTGTTTCATTAAATATCCGTTATGAGAATTATTAAATAACGCTTTTCAGTTACAGTGAAATTACTTAAATGCTTTTGCAAAATATGCATTTAACTTTTAAGGCAAGCCTTTAAACACGAATGGAAATTCATAAATATTTCTCCTTTAGGGTTAGTATTGAATTTAAACTTTACTTAAATCATATATTTCAACGTTCCTTTTATGGTTATTTTTCTTTCAAATTGGCTTTCATTTGATGCCACTATGTTAAACAAAATGTTTAAAATTATAAAAAACTATGTTTAATAAAAAAATCACATAAAGAAAAAAAAGTCGATCACACGGGATTCAAAGTATAGCTTTAAATTACTAAAAAATTTTTTTTTCTGTAGAATAAAAAAAAAACTGACAGTTACTTCGTAAAATGAATCTATATGTTATATATTATCGGATAAATCAAAAATAGGAAAATCATTAAATTTTAAACTAAGAAAATTTATTGAAAAAATAATTTTAAAATTATAACATTTCACACTACCAATTTCATAAATTTAGTTTATTTTCCTGTGAAGCAATTATTCAGACTATGAATATTCAAGATGACTAAGTATTTTTTTAACTTCTTTCGTTTTTTCATTTTCAAAATTCTTTCATTTTTTTAATATAAAATACTAACTTATAATCATACACCTAATATTGTTAAGAGATACATAATGTAATATATTATTCATTTTTTGTTCAAATATTGGTACTCGCTAAATTGTATTATACCCATAGGAAAAACATTTTGATTATAGACTTAATCTAGAAGAATGTGAACATTTAGTTTAAGAATCTGCTTTTTATGGAAGTAAAAAAATAATAAAGGGTTTTTTAATTTATGATTAATCAAATGTCTACTTTATATGCTTCTACTTTAAGATTTTTTTATGTATTGCTATAAGTAGTTTCTTTTACCAAATTTTCAAATATAATAAGTCATTTCAAGAAATTTCACTGATTGTTATGCTTAATATTTTTTTTAATAATAAATATGAAAGGTAAAGAATAGAAACATTTTAAACTACTAGAAATTCTTCGTTGAGAACAATAGTTTAAATTTTAAATTTATGATAATTTTTGTTATAATTTTATTTTTTTGACAGAGAGGCAACTAATGTAATGAAATGGCAATTCAAAATAGACAAAATAAGAAAGGCATGCAATACTGCACTATAAAAACATGTGCAGGTTTCAAAGATTTAACTGACTTATTAAGTTATTTGTTTTTACGCGTTTATACTCTCAAATTACACTACTGGCCATTAAAATTGCTACACCAAAAAGGCGACATGCTACAGACGTGAAATGTATACGAAAGGAAGAAGGTGCTGTGATATACAAATGATTAGCTTTTCAGCGCATTCAGATAAAGCAGGCGCTAGTAGCGACACCTACACTGTGTTTAAATGAGGAAATTGTTCAGCCGGTTCCTCATACACAAATTGCATTTGAACGTTGTTAACTGGCGAAAAGTTGTTGTGATGCCTCGTGTAAGAAGGAGAAATGCGTACCAGCACGTTTCTGACTTTGATAAAGGACGAATTGTAGCGTACCGGGATTGCGGTTTATGTTATCGCAGTATTGCTGCTCGCGTCGGTCGAGATCCAATGACTGTTAGCAGAATATGGAATCGATGGGTTCAAGATGGTAATACGGAACGCCATACGGGATCTCAACGGCCATCTATCACTAGCAGCCGAGAAGACAGGCATATTATACGCATAACCGTAATGGATCGTGCAACCATGTCACGAGCCGTGAGTCAAGAAACGGAGTCGTTTGGAAGACAACAAGTGTCTGCTCGAACAGTTCGACGACGTTTGCAGCAGCATGAACTCTCAGCTCGGAGACCATGGCTGCGGCTTCCCTTGACGCTGCGTCATAGACAAGAGTGCCTTCAATGGTGTGATCAACGACGAACCTCGGCATACGAATGGCGAGACGTCATCTTTTCAGATGAATTCAGGTTCAGGTGTGGCAGCGTGCATTCGTCATCGTCATACTGGCCCATCACCTGGCGTGATGGTATGGGGTGCCATTGGATATACGTCTCGGTCACCTCTTGTTCGCATTGACGGTGCTTTGAACAGTGCACGTTACATTTCTGGTGTGTTACGACCCGTGGCTCTACCCTTTATTCGAGTCCAGCGAAACCCTACGTTTTAGCAGGATAATGCCTGACCGCATGTTGCCGGTATTGTACGGACCTTCCTTGATACGGAACATGTTCGGCTATTGCCCTGGATAGCACGTTTTCCTGATCTTTCACCAATAGAAAACGTCTGGTCAACGGTTGCCAAGCGACTGGCTCGTCACCAAACGCCAGTCACTACGGTTGATGAACTGTAGCATCGTGTTGAAGCTGCATGGGCATCTGTACCTGTACATGCAATTCAATCTCTGTTTGACTCAATGCCCAGGCGTATAACTGCTGTTATTACTGCCAGAGGTGGTTATTCTGGGTACTGATTTCTCAGGATCTATACAGCCAAATGTTTTGAAAATTTAATCACTTGTTATTTCTAGTATAATAGATTTGTCCAATAAATATCATTTTGTTATCTGCATTTCTTCCTGATGTAGCAATTTTAATGGCCACTAGTTTATATTAGCCTGCAATTTATTTAAACACGATTGATTCTCGTGTAAATGTTTTTTTTGTCGCAAATTTTTGGTTTGGTTTAAATAAGAAAAATAATTTTTATATGTTCCCGTCGGAATGAATTCCTAAATACACGAATTTGTATTTATATGAAAACAAAGTCAACAAAATTTTTAATTTTAGATAAAATAAGAATCGTTTTAGTTGAATAATGTGGGTTATAATTTTTTTTTCTTTCTTTTACTTTTTTAATTTGTTAATGAAGAGTAAGATATTTAGAAAGTACAGTCGTTTTTTTTCTGGCAATGTGAATTCTGAAAATGTGAATATAGCCTTTCAATAGGTTTTACTTAAGAGTTTGTTGAATAATTTCTATATTTAAAAGTGTTGCTACTCATTTCTGATGGTCTGACACTGTCAGATTAAATCTATAAATCCGTTGACAAGAAAAAAGTCAGAACGAGGAGGGGGTAAAAATAAATTTCCTCCTAAAGAAAGCCCAAACAACTTGAAATATGATTAGCCGTAGCTTGATATTGGTAGTACTTTGGGCAAAGAATACAGGATTTCACACCCTGAAAATTAATAAGACACATTAAGTAGCCACTGATAGGCCGCAAGAGGCAACAATTGGTTTTCCTGTCGCATTGATTGTCCCGGCTTACTAGCACTATACCAATCGTGAGGCACCATCCAATTTCTTCTATTTATGTACAGGATGATCTTGTTTAAAGATACAGTGTTTGTTGCCCTTTGTAGCGCGATCTAATAGCCGAAATGGCACAAAACTTGGTATTTAGATTAATCATAACAGGGGAAAAAGGATTCCGTGAAAAAAAAAAATTAGTTCCAAAAGTCGCCGCTGAGGCGTTTTGTGACGCTACAATAATGAGAATTAGAATAAAAGACGGGTATCAAATAAAAATGCAAATGTTGTGTGATGACAGCGCCAGTAATAGGTTTGGTTTGGTTGGGTTTTGTGGCGCAAGGTCCAAAGAGGACAAGCTGCGCCAGCGCCAGTAATAGGGGCTGCGAGAGCAAGTATGAGACAGCTCCGACAAATAATCTCAGTTGAAATAAACGAGTTTCAGTAGCCACGCCTCTTACGCTACCGGAACGTGTGTTACAGGTGAAGATGTATTATATGAACCAATGCTCTTCGGCAATTTCGAACCAGAAAAAAATTACTTATTGTTATTGTTATTTCTCAGAACGGTGCTCCCATTGAATGTAAACTAATTTATCACAGGGGAAGTTAATGTAGTAAATAAACATTAATAATTTAATTGTACGATTGTATTCGTTGGTATTTTTCTTTTCTTACGTTTTATACATTGTAAAGCGCCACAAAATGCCCTAGTGGTGATTTTTGGAACTCAAATTATTTTACGGAATCCTTTTTCTTATGTCTTGATTAGTCTAAAACCGAGTTTGGTGCCATTTCGGCTATTAGATCGATGTACAGAGCACTCCGAACGCTGTAACTTTAAAAAAGATCACCTTGTATTTCATCTGAGAAAGTAATTCAAGGAAGGTAATTTCATCAGACGCAGAAACTGGTAGCCTTCATCCATTCTTAGCTAAGCTTAGTCAGCTTTCTCATTACCAAAGATATACACAATATTTAAAAATATTATATAGAATTAATTGGCTGGAGAAAATATGTGCCAAGCAATTCAAAATTAATTTTTTTTTTAAATTTGGAATATAAATATGGGTTAGGAACTCTGTTGACGGAGAATAGTTCTTTATCTTATTTCACACCACAAAATACCAGTTGGTGATATCTTCACACCATTTAATACCAGTTGGTGATGTGTTCATGCCCTTGAAATGTACTGGACATTTCAAGGACATGAAGATATCACCAACTGGTATTAAATCCTATCCCAACTGTGAGCACTGTCCTCAATCCGAACTAACTCCAGATCATGTCTTAAACTGCCAAGCCACTAGGAGTTCCACCAATTGAGATCCTCCATATCCACCGGGCTCCAGAACTAGCAGATCTCATCAACAAGACTTTTGGTGCACTGTAGACTTTTTTTTTTTTTTTTTTTTTTGCACTTCACACTTACTCATAGACACGACAACAACAACACCACAAAATGAGTTCAACATTATTGTGAGAAATTTCCCGGGTTCAAATCCCGGTTCAGGCGTGGACATTTTCTTTCTCTGTATTTCCTTGTCCTTTCTACTGAGATAAAGTATGAATGTGGCCCAACTCATAAACGGATTTGTGGTGGTGTGACGTGGGTAATGCTACTCGGCGCCATGACTTGGTTCACAGGTGCTCACCGGGTAACACTAAATGAGTAGCAATTTCTGGCCTTGTTGTGGCAAAGGGTTAATTACCCAGTACTCGCCATTATAAAAAAATGTATTGTGAGAAATTAGGAAGGATGTTTTGAAAAAGTGACTATTCAAAATTAAAAGAAAATGAAAGATAAAATGTGAATAAATTTTAATTTTACTTAGATTTAGGGTTATAAAGAAACTGCATATGAAATGTAAAATTGAGAAAGTTGAAATTTAAAATCAACCCAGAATGATAAATGAGATGAAGTCAAAAATAAAATAGCACCTAATGGCTTAAAATTTCAATTCAAAAGTAATCCCAGATTACATGTCTTTTTTATATGTCTTCAAACACAATATTAAATTGAAAGTGAAAAAAATGATTTGATGTATTTTAAGTTTTTTTTTTTTTATGAAAATACTTGCTTTAATTAAAGTTTTCTTTCTCACAACTTATTATAATTATTAAACGTCAGTCATTTTAGATAAAAATTTAAAGTTAAAAAATTAATAAAATTTTTTGAACAGCTATATGATTTTAAATCATGTAGCTGTTAAGTAAATCAAACTCCCAACCTAACCTAACGTAACTAAAATCAGGCTCCATATACGTAAATGGTTTAAAAATTTCTTTAAATATCTAGTTATTAAATAATTTTGTACAACAGAAAAAGTCATTATAATGATTTTGAATAATTTCATGCCAGAGAAATCAATTACTTAAGCCTAAATTTAATTTTTCTGATGAGCTAATTTATACACCATTTTTATTTCTTAAGAAACATCAACGATTAATGGCAACGTGACAATGGTTTCTTAAACAAATTTGGTTTTCGATACTTAAAATTAAGGTTACTTTCAATACATAATTTGTTAAAATACGTTATTATAATGGAACACTTGCTTGAAAGAAAATATTTAAACCTGTTAATTTTCTAAGGATTAGAATAATAATATTTTTAATTTGAAAATAATTGTTCTTGGAACTAAATACAATCTACGTGAAAGAAAATGTTTTATTTTGGAATTACTATCCTAATTTTAAACTTTTGTTTTTTTAATTGTTGGAAAGAAAGTTTTTATTATTCATGATTTCAATTAAAATAATACTACAAACCAATTGGCATGAACTTTAATTGATGGAGGGAAACAAAAATAGTTTGTAAGATGACACCGAACCAAATACTCTCTCTAAAATTAGAAACTATGAGAAAAGCAATAATTTAAGTTTATTTATTTGAGTTTGTTAATGGATTCGAGGAATTTTAATTGTTATTCAAATTACACTTAATAAAACATTTTCCTCTTTTAATTAATGTGGCTGTAGATGAAAATCATCCTCCGCATCAAGTAGACAATTAAATCTGATAGACTTGTTTATTCTCTTGGGATTGCTAAAAAAGGAATAGAGTAATTAGTTTTATTTCAAATTACAATTAAAATTTTCCCGGTAATTCCCTTGCATTCGAAATTCTTATTTCAGTTCCTATTTTAATATGTAGTTTATAAATTTTATGTACATAAAATTTAAGACTATAAATTTTATTTATATTTTTAAATCACGCAAAATTAAATCGATCTAGATTAGAAATGAATATGGAATTGCAAATTAAGCAAAAAGAAAATTAAAAATATGTTTACAGTTTTATCCCATTTGGCTTGTAATAAAATCTTGTGGAAGTTCTTGTATGTGTATATTTAAATATTGACATTTTTTTAAAAATAATTATTACTTTTTTGAATAACTTTTAATTTCTGGTAATTTGGATTCACTGAGAGAAAACAGATAAGATATGATATGTAATATTCATCATATCAAATCGGATTATTTTTTGGATAATAATGATTTACTATTGAGCCCTATAATGGCAATATAATCAATAATTTTAAAAACTACAAAAATAGGATTTTTTATTCAATAAATTAGAGAATAATAGGTGGTTAAAATAATATTATTGTAAATGACCCTTTATAAAAAAATAGTTTAGGAATACAAAATAGGAGTCTTTGAATCCACATTTTAAATCATGTAACAGACAAAATCATATATAACTGTTTTATTATCTATGGCGTATTAATGCCTTTCCGAGATTTTATAAATTTGGAACAGTACACAATAATACCTGGAAAAATAGTACCAGGAAAATACCTGGAAAATTTACAAGAATGTAACTGAAATAAGCACTTCCCGTCGTTCAAATTCTTCGATCAACAAAAGGTGGCATCGAAAATGAGATTTTTCTCCCCGAACAGTATCGTCTCATGATTCGGATGTAGTGATTTTAAAATTTAAAATCTTGTCTAAATTATGATGTATTACAAATCGTTTTCCTTAATTTTTAAATAAAATGAATTAAAAACGAAGATTAATTTTGTATTTGGCACACTTTTGAATTAAAAATTAAGATTCATATTATGTTCAACACACTTTTGAATTAAAAACTAAGATTCATGTTGTATTCGAACAATTTTGAATTAAAAACTAAGATTCAAGTTGTATTCGAACAATTTTGAATTAAAAACTAAGATTCATGTTGTATTCGAAACAATTTTGAATCAAAAACTAAGATTCATGTTGTATTCAACACACTTTTGAATTAAAAACTAAGATTCATGTTGTATTTGACAAAATTTTCAATTAAAAACTAAGATTCATATTATGCTTGGCACTTTGTTGATATTCAGGTGGGACGGATTTGTTGAGTTTGATACCCAACCTTTACTCTTAAATGCTCAGTTGCAAATTTAATATCCTGTTTTGGATTATATTGTCATATATAATCCAAAGCTGGAAATTATTTCTAAGACTGGAACTTTCGAAAAATTGTGAAATGTTTTTCAGTATTTTTAAATAGATAATAATTTCAATTTAACACAAAATAAATTTTGAAAAATTGTTTTCTTCAAAGAAATATCCACGTGCATTTCTCTTAAACTCAAATTCTGATTTTTTCAG
>JAPDSC010064030.1:0-11225 GCA_026290005.1 Latrodectus geometricus
TTTAAAATAATAACACAAGCATTGGGGCTTATTGATTCCTAAAACCCTTAAATTTTCTTGAATCTTGTTAATTTATAGACTTTCTGAAGCTATATATATATATATATATATAAGTAAGATTATCTAGGGAGCATAACATAGCCATATTTGTCAGTGTTTTGACAAGTTCATATTAGAGTCGGAATTTCCAATCCTTATACAGTATTAGTTTGAAAATAAGAAAATTTAATTTAATTATATCCTTTTCCACTTACCCTGGGACTCAAGCGATTTCATTGGTAAGTGGATTAATAATCTCAAAAAATAAAACTGTCATTTGAATTGGGTATAGAAAGTTTTTAAATGCAAATTTATCAATTTTTAATTACATAATTTCAAACAAAAAATGTAGAAGGTATTTAAGTTATTTTACCTCACATATTTTCACCACCTAAAATCTCCAAAAAAACGTTTTTACCACATTAAAACCTTTCTTTGCTTTACTTATTCGTATAATTAGTGTCCAATTATTGTCATTAAAATTAGTTCTATTCACAAGTGTTTCTATTATTATGATTACCACCTGTATTTATGGCAGGAAAACATGTGAAATATAAAACTTAACTCAGATTTTTAGACTCTTTAAAAAACATGCAAGACTGGGTATTTTACTGTACCTATTTTTGCATATTGTTTCTAATCTTGTACGATTGAATACAAATTTAAAAAAAGTTCCATAATAGTCTTGTTAACAAGAATAATTTTACATGATATACATAGAATAGATGCATATTTTGGATGATAATCTAGAATATATTATTCTACACGAATTAAATATCTTACCATAATTTATAAATTCCAGTTGCTTGTTTACGTTGTGGCATACAAGCTTTAGTGAAGCATGGCTTTGTGACTAAATGATTGTTCTAGTCAAAGCATCAGTGTCAAGCAGTTCAAATCCCAAACAGTATTTGACAAGGTGGGCGGCATCTATTTTCACTACGATACTTGGGTTTTAGAATTGCGAAACTGGATTAGGCAAAAAATGGATTTCTTTCTTGCTCTAATCTCAGTCTACCATTTTGAGACATCCAAAATATACATTGTATATGTTAGGTTGTTAGCTAGTTTGAAATCCATAGTTTTGACTCATTGTTATGTAAGTAATTCATACAGCCAATGTAAAAAGAAATATATTTCTTGTGTACTATACAGTGGATGATTCAGGATACTGTAGATGAAGGAAGAGTTGATGATCTATCTGTTCATTTTTATACACGTGAGAGAATGAAATGTAGAGGTACTTAAAGCAACTAACATTGTCAATGGCAAGATGTATTTCATTCAAATCATGGAAATATCATGGAATTTAAGCGTTTACTTAAGTCATTGTCATTATATTTAAACAACTTTATTTTACTTTGATGAAATTATTAAAAATTCTGCTCTAAAACAATGAATATGGACCATTTTTTTACCAAGACTTTCACATAAGCAAGCAACGGTGGACATCGTCGTAAGCCGAGGTTATCACTGACTTGTGAAAATATGTACTTACTGCAGCAATTATAGATTCATCCATAATTTCTTCGGATGTTTCAACCGGTTCGATTGAAATTGAATGTATAGATAATACATTCAAAAAATATGATAATTTTTTTAAAGCTAAGTTTTTTTTGGTAAATGTTACCAAGACGCAGGTGTTGCAATAGACTGTTAGTACTGGCAGCATTAGCTTCAATACTAATTTTTGGAATAGCTGAATAATTTTAAGATTATGATTTTGCAAGATTTCCTTTTTTATTTTCTTCGTAAAAATTTGACTTTCAAATACTTTTTCCAATATCCCCAAAAAAATGAAAACAGAAAACTTTTTAGCGAATAGCTATTTTATAACAACAACTTGGTTTCTTAAAACATCAAAAGTTACTGCTTAAAATATTTAACCTAACTTTTCAAAAACAATTCAAATAATTTAAACCATCTCTGAAAAATACGAAACAAATGACGTGTAATACTGTTCAAGGATAATAGTGGTGTTTCCAACTTTTGTGATCTAAAATAAATAAATCAAATGTAAAGTTTGCATTTATAACACAATAACTGACTGAAATGTTTTTCCTCGGTTTTCCGGCACAGATTCTGAATTCGATGAATTTTTTGGTAGATTTTATTGTTTATCTGGTAATCTGGATTTTTTATTAATTGAGAAGGTTCGAGAGTACTAAGGATAGATGTACAAAAACATTACATTTTGGCAACCCTATTATTTGTCATTATGTGACAGTTGTGAACACTTTGTTTTAATTATGTCATTTTTTTAGAAATATTGAAAGGTTTATTGAAGGACATTTTTTAGTTTTAATAATTCTTAATTATGTTGATGCTTTTTATTATTAATCGGAAGCATCGATTAATAATAAAAATTATTAATTATTAATCGGATTTAATTTTCTTATTTAGAAATTTACTATGACTTAACAATTACGTGAAGATTAATGACGTTTTTTAACGACCAAAAGATGTGAAAATACACCAAAAGAATTATATGACATATATGCCGGTTATGTATATGAACAGCAAAAACTGGCACACAAATATATATATATTTCTTGAGAAAAACACTCTAAAATAAACAGCAATGTTTAATGTAATACTCCTTTTTATCATGAACTGACAATGAGGTATTTGTAAATTTTTGTCTTTGAATATTACATGTGCAGTATAAGAGAAATTCCAAAATTGTTATGAAAGCATATAAAATTATTATTATGAATACTTTCTCGAAAGAACCTTTTGTTATAAAACAAGTATTTAAAGAAGCGAAGGAGTATTTTTTATAATTATTTTAGAAATGATATTTTATTGACTATAAAGTTAACCTAAAATTAACCTAACTCATAAATGTGTGTGTGTTTACTTTATTCTTTATTTATAATGACAACCGCAAATAATCAATCACCAAGTAATTTAATGAGAACGTCAAATATTTTGCATTAATTATTACGATTGCAATAACTCTTGCTTTCGGTTCAACTGTTCGTGAGTTTGAATGACAACTCTGCTATAAATGTTTGGAATGGTTCGGAATCCACTTTAAACAGTAGTTCCCTATCTAATCGTGTGCAACCGATCATCGTTGAGCTACAAACAATCAATCAATCAACTATGATTGCAATAACAGTATTTATGAAATGAGAAATAAAAAACCATCATTATAATTTCAATTTTAGTTTATCCATAAAAAATATTTTTGCTATTACTGTTGGGAGTTTTTCTAAAAAGATTAATGTGGGGTCTTTTTGGATCGCTTCTGCTGGGCATTTCACGACCTTGCACATTTTACAAGCAAGAATCTGGTCATTGTTATAACTGTGCGTTCAGTTGACCAAAGCCTGACAGCATCGAATAACGTATCACTTTTCTCCCGATTAATTCGTTATATTCCAGCTGTTCATGCTCGAATCTTCAATGCTAAGTGAACCAAATACATATTTTCCCGAATATATTTTGAAATCATTTCACCAACCAAACATTTTCGTATTATTAAATAAATGATTGAGGATCACCTGCGGTACTGAATTAGAATTCATACCTTTCAGCATCAATTCTCATTTCACAATGAATATGATAACTATCTCCTCTCAAATCTGATATTCGTCTGTTTATATCAATATCTCTTTTTTTAATATAACATGCTATTGTTACATCTACTATCGCCTTAAATTATTCAACGATTGAGGTTACTTTTCAATCCTGTATATGACCTGAATCAGATATAATACTTGCCAGAATGTACATCAAATTCGAATTACTCAACTAATTTTTATTCTGTTAACCTTAGCGTCGCAAATTTTATAGCCAAATTTTAAGTTTTAAGTCTCTCACTTTCGGTCAATCACCTTCTTTTTCAAACAAAACTATATTAGAACATTTACTGTTCTAATACAGTTTTGTTTGAAAAAGAAGAAATTACAATGTTCAAAACTGTAGTTTTAAATATTTTCAAAATTAAATATTTTTTCATAATATATAGCGATAAAAGAAACCCAATCAGTAAAAACAGTTAGTACAAAACATCCATACTACCCTTTTCCAATAGACATAATAAATATTATTAGCATATTTCATAGTAGATTTTAAACGTTGAATCTTTTTTAAACATTCTTACATATCTTAACTTGAAATTTATACAGTTTTTTGTCAGAAAAGCAAACTGAGAATTATTTTTAACACTAAATAAAGATAGGATAAGAATTTGTATGTTTTCTCATTCATGAGAGACTATCTTAAATAAGATAACATACACTTCAAAGTATTTTATTTTTAGTCGTTTAATTTAGCATTTAGAAACAGGAATTGAAGACAGTTATCAATAACTGATCAATACATATTGAAGTACTTAAAACCATTTGCAATATAAATGAATTACTCTTCATTATGTTGAAGAACTTATAATCGTCAAATTTTATTTATCAAAATTATATCATAAAAATTAACCCAAAATTATACTATACATAATTAAATACTTTTCCGTAATACTTTTGTTAAAATGTGTAATCACCAAGATTCGCTATGAAAAAAGTAACATTTTCTTGCGTGATATTTTAAGTATTATGTATTCCATGCAACATTTGCCACGGACTTTGACTTTTCTTCAAGAAACCATTCCCTCGTGCTTTTCCTGTTACGCATTGAAATCACGTGCCATCAGATACCATTATACTTGAATGGCATTGTTAGCTAATGATTAAATGATATACACGCATCTTATTATTAGAAGAAAAATATCTGAGACTTTCATTCAAGTTTAAGAAACTTAGAAGAATTTCCCATCCTGCATTTCAGAAAACATTTCGTACACTTATTTAGGCATTTTAAGCAGAAATAAAAGTGCTATATTCTGTAGACATTTTTTGTAATGTTTGTCACAAAATTATAAATTATAAGTATACTAGTATACCTTTCTTTTTTCATTTTGCCTTTGTTCGAATTATAAGTGATGCACATTTTCCATTGCATGCAAGTTTAGATATTAAATATTCCACTCAGCGTTCGCTCCCAATTTTCGCTTTCTTTTGCAAAATTTACTGCATTTTTTTTTCTTACCAATGTTTCCTAAACAAGATCCTAGGCTTCCATGGTAATAATCTAGTGTTCCTACAGAAACAACTGCCCAAAATACTTTTCATGTCAAATTTGAAATTATTTATATTTATAAATTAATTAATTTATTAATAAATTTGGGGATTTAGGTGTCTTTTCTAACAATTAATTTTGGAAATTAATTGTTGAAAAAGATTTTTTTTTATTATTAACACTGATCTCCACGAATATTTTTTATCATTCCAAACTATTTATTGTGATGCGAAACCTATTTCATTTCGTTTAAAAAAAATGTATGTTCGATTTGCAAAAATAAAAGGAGAAATTTCTTTTTCTAAATATAAAATTCAATTTTCTTAGATATGATGTAAAGCATTAATTTTTTCATGCTAAAATAACAATCTTACCTACACAAATATCATGAAAAAATATCACTTTATTTCTAAGTTGCATTTTGTATAAAAAATAATGTTAATGTTTATTATTGTCTTTTTTTTTTTTTTTTTTTTTTTTTTTTTTTTTTGAAGAAATAAGAATTTCTTTAATAAGTTTATATAAGCAACATACATCTTAGTTCCATGAATTATATCTTTTTTGAAGTTATCAATGATTTCAATCTCTAAAATCAATAGCCTAAAAAATTTAGTAATAATAGACTAAATAAGAAAAAATATTGTCTTACACAATAGACCTATTTTTATATGATATCATCAGCTAAACATTTACAATTTCTTTAACTTGAAAATAATTCTGTCACAACAAATAATAATCTAAAAATAAATATAATAATTACATAAATTAAATTAAATGAATGAAGTTCATTATTTACGAATTAATTAATTTGGTACAATCAAAGAAGAGTTCAAATTGTGCAGTCAAAATACTACGGTCTCTTCTAGAAAAGAATTTGAAAGAGATTATCATCTGTTAATCTTAATTTATTTATTTTCTAAAATATTAAAACTAAGTAACTTTAAAATTTAAAAAATATTTAAATGTTTCATACCTTTGTAAAAATATTAAAACAACTTTGCATTACACTTCTGTTTTTCTTAATTATTTCCTGTGCATATTGTGTAGACTTTGTAAATGAACAATGTACATTCTGCAAAATTGTTATTTACAAAGGAAATTCTTTAGTAATAACTTTTTTCAAATGCTTACAATGAAATGTACCCGTATCAAATCACAGTGTACAGGACATGAACAGCAAAAGAAGAAAATTATAAAATTACTTTTAATACACTTTTATTGATATGGATTCAAACAATCCATAATTTTTCTGAAAGTAACTTGAAGAACTTGTCCTCTATTGTTCATGAACTTTTTTGTTCGAATCAAGTGTTATACAGTAAAGTATATTGCGTAATTAAGGCATATTTCTATATTTCATGGTATTAAAGTTTTCTATTTCTTTAGCAACATATGAATATCGGAATTAATATAGATTTTAATTTCTATACTCAAAATCAAAACGTATTTTTAAAAAGAAATCTTTAAATTTTCTGATTTAATAATTGATAATGATGTTATAAAATATGAAATAAAAATGATGAAATTAAAAGAAAACAGAAAATCAGTAATGGAACAAAGATAGAAAAAATGATATTTTAATAGGGTTAGTTTTTAAGGGTAATATGTTTTGTAGTTATTTTTAACGAGTAATATGAGAAAGTAAGTTATCATGATAAATAAATTTCAAGAATTCAGTTCAAAGGCTTTTGATACATAAAATCTTGTAACAGACATAAAATAATGATTTCCTGAAAAATTATTCATAAATATTGGGTCGGATTCTTTTATTTGCAGGAATGTCGAAAAATTTACCAATACAGATATTGATGTATATGCATACAGAAAGACAAAATGCATCAGGAATTTCCAGTTAATTAATAATCCTTGTAACGAAACTAACACAGCATGTTATAGGAATTTTTATGGCGTCTTCCATATGTAGATAATTCCTATGATTGCGTAATAACGCAAGGTAACTGCGAAACTATTCAGGATGATTAACTGCGCTTTGATTTCAGAGGTGACTTTTCATTAAAAATGTATAGTTAGTATATCAACTCAAAAAGATGCACAAAATATCTGAAAAATATTTAAATGCAAAAACTCCTTTAGAAAAGAAGTGAAAAGCAATAATTAACTTTTCAGGAGTGGTAATATCAAATTTTAAACATTTTGTTCTGAAGAGTACCGACGGACCATATGAATTAACTCTGACGCCGCATTGTGTATATCCTATAAAAATTGAAGCAGCGATAAGAAATTTTGACTCCTGCATGTCCTCTGATAGGAAGAATTTTAATTGATAGTGGCTATATTGCGTGTCACAAGGGAGGGAAATCAGAAGTTTCCAACGAAACAACCCCAACAGATGTGCAGGCACACAAAGAAAAAATGAATCATTTACTTCCTGTTGTGTTCATCAGTAGGGGAGCTTTTACTATTTTTCTCAGCAGAACGTGGTTTTTTCTATTAGACCACTATGATATTTTATAGCATTAAACTTATGAGTGTTCCATTTTAGAATAAAAATTGCTAATAATAAAAGGAGATTTTAAATTATAAATTTGCTATAGCGAAAAGTGCGCTTATAATGAAAAAAATATAAAACAAGTAAAATGCTGATATTAAATAATAAGAAAGTAAATTATGGTATGCAATTTGTGTTTTTTTCCCCCATTTGCTGCCAAAGAATCAAGTACATTTTAAAGAATATAAAATTTGTAGAAGTTAGAGCGCTAGTTGAATAAGTTTATTTAATTGTTATAAACTAAACATTACCACCAGCATGCAATTACACAAAAACTAACAACTTTACTGAATTTAATTTAAAATTTATTCAAACTCCTTTTATACAATATCGATTTTGCTAATTATCATTTACAGTTGCTCGAAATAATCTGTTATACATTTCTTTAAAGCTAAAATATATCTATAAATTGTTTGTTTTTATTACTTTTTTTAATATTTTTATTTTAGCTATATCGTTCTTTTCCTAAGCTTTGGAACATCTCTATATTTGAGACTAAATTGTTAGAATTTCATGAAAATAAAAAATAAATGTTGCGTAAGAAAAACATATTAGCTTCCTTCAAAAAAATCAAATTAAACTTATAATTCAAAAACATCAAAACTTTAAATCGGGATATTTTTTCAAAGGGCTATTGTCATAAATTCTAACAGCATATTTGCTTAATGAAGAAAACGGGAAATATAGACTAGAGTTTTCGTATCGGTTCGTTATGGACTAACTATATTGTGATGGTTTTATGTCATTGACTATTATTTAATAACTGTTTCAATTTGTTGAATGAATTATACTTTATTTAAAAATAAGTCATCACTATCTCAATTTAACGTAATCAGGAAATTAAACTCAAACTAGGTTAAGAACATGTATCCATGACACCATAATTGAATTCGCACTGCAGTAACTCGAAGGCTGGTCCTTAGAAATTTCGAGCAATTCTTAACAGCTGAATGTGTAGGCTGTTTTGAAGTTTTTTTTTTTTTTTTTTCCTTTTTAAATATATGTATCAAATTTCCGTTTGTCGAAGTGACTGAGAAGTGAAAAATTTTTTTTCTCCTGTTAATTGCTACATTCTTCATAATTTTGTCCTTGATAAAAAGAATCTACGTGTACATTTCTTTCTCGTAACCTACGCTTTACAAATCAAAATAAATTAATATCGTTCCCCTATCTTTCGCAAGGAAAAAAACTCCTTTCATTGTTGAAATTTGAAAGTTGTAAGAATATTTGGTCAGATAACTCTACTTTATTCTTCATTTAAAATACAAATTAAACTTCATAATTTCACTTAATAAAATTTCAAAATAGTAAAATAGTAAATTATTTCTACATGGTATTTTTTTTAAATCTTTGTAACTTTTTAAGTTTTACAATGACCTTAAAACTTAGTATCTTAATTAATATTAATCAATACGAGAGACAATTTTTTACATTTTTAATAAAAAAAAGCATAAAAAGAAAATGCGTATGCATTTATAATTATTAAATAATATACGGTAAAAAAAAGAAGAAAAAAAACAGACTGGTGTGCTTTAAAAGTTGTTATGACGTTTTCTCTGCTTATTTTAAAAAATGAACAAATTGTGGTTCAAAATGACTTTGTGATATTTGAGTTATATGCAGTGTTATTTTCGCATAACACTTCAGATGCTTTTAATTATTCAATATATTTAAATGGCAAAATATCCATAAAACTATATAGTAAATAATTATTTTATTTGAAAATATAATTTAATTGATTCTATAAGTTAATTATTAATATATTGATGAATCCATTTTGACAAGGCACTGTCAGACATATATGTATAGAATTATGAGTTAAGCATTTTGAATTTTATTGTTGATACATATTTTTCAAATAAAATTAAAGAATCCTTTCGACTGTGTATTGAAATAAAATGTCTTACATATTCTTCTTCATCCTAAACATTCATTTTTTTTATAATTTTATAAATAAAAGTCACGAATAAATTGGAGATAATCTGTGACAGCAAATACAAAAAATGTTTTTTCAATTTATTTTAAAAATCATGAAACATAAATCTCGTAAGAAAAAACTTGTAAAGAATAATAAATTATTAAGTACGATTTATTTATGTATCACATATATATACACATATATATACACTCTTATAAAAATATCTCCTAGTGTTTCCTTAAAATATTACTATCAGAAGCAATAATCCATTGTTCAACTCTAGAGAACATAGACTTGATTGATCACCATCATAAATAATTTTGATTTAACTAGATATTTCTTTGAACGCTTATTTGTTAGCTCAGGTCAGGTATACGCTAACAATTGAATAATAACTCAACCAAAACACCTGTTTTAAAGAATATAATAGAATAATTTTATCACATTTCTATACCAAATATATTTTGATATAATTTATCTATTAGTTTATTTTTAATAATTAATATCCAATTCAATGAAATAGACTATGAAAATTATATGATTATTCAGCAAATATTTTTTATTTTTTTATTCCTATTTAGATAAGTTACACTTGATGACAATATGAGATTCGCTAATGAAATCGCAATAATACTTAATTGTTAGAATATCTTGGGCCCGATTTTATTTTGCGTACAGTATTTAAAATTATCTCAATAATGTAGAATCAATACATTAAAAAAATAAAAATAATTAATTATAAATTAATTTTCTATAATAAATTAACTCTCCATTCTTCACAATGAACTGTGGAAAATTGTAAATGCGTACATAGTGTTTACATAAAAGTTCAAAATTTTTAATTATTGAATTGACAAAAATATGATTGGCGAAATCTAATTATAATTGAATTATATTCGTAATAACATTAAAACTAAAATAAACTAAATAGATTGTTTACAGAAATCTTATGTGTCTATTATCAAAGTTTACATTATCCATCGTACTACATGAATCGATTCTGCAATCGTTATCACCGTAGTTTCGAAATTCCCTCTTTAATAACCCTCAATAAAAGAGGTGTATTACGGAACCCTTGTCAGAAAATATGTTATGTGAATTTGTCTTAATAATGATTCGTACTTTAAAAATATAACTTTATATATATTTCTATTCCATTTTGTCTCCACTCTAAAGATAAATATCCTGTTATTTCTCAATAAGTATTAAAAATTTATGCGTACACTTATTATAATCGCATTCGAGTGACTTTAATGTCGAAATATATTGTTCTGATCTCGAAATTAAACCATATTTATTCCATATGATTCTATTACTGTTTGAAAACATCTAAAATATCATTTTAGATGTTTATCCAAGTGATAATAAAATATCACTTGGATTGAAAATAATAAATAAACAATCACTTATGTACAAAAAAAATTGGGTATTGAATTACAGAGAAATTTAGAGTCATTTCAAAATTTAAAATAGAAATGAAACAAAAAGAATGGGAAAGACAATATAGATAAAGTAGACTCCAAAGCTTACAACGTAATAAGATAGAATGATAAAAGTTGATGGATTTGATGCAAGCTATTTGTTCTACCATTTATGAAATTAATTCACTTCACTAATTAGCATTTTTATTATCAATTATGCATCGTTCACAGAATTTTCCGCAAAATTCTTTCTCAAATT
>JAPDSC010064031.1:376-30242 GCA_026290005.1 Latrodectus geometricus
CAAAAAATAAATATTATATAGTAAAGTGTGTTCATAATAATAATAATACAAAAAATAAATATTATATAGCAAAGTGTGTTCTGCTGTTTAAAATTGATGTAAGCATACTCTGCAAGACTTCTCCATTCCTTTAGCAAAGTTTTTTACATTCCTAAATCGGTGCTTAAAAAGAACGTTTTAAAAGGTAATAATAGTTCAGCAGTAAATTGAATTATGGATTTGAAATATGGTCTACCTTTGCTAAAGAAATGGAAAAAGTATAATATTAATATTGCTCTTATGGTTTTTTAATTTTATTCGAAGTTAAGATATTGCATTGCAACTAAAAAGGGATAGAATTTATACTGGGAAAAAAAACAAACTAATTCATTGATTAACGCTCAAGCATATACACATATATGTTATTTACTGGTCTTTCGATATTCACAATAAATAATATATTTTTTTCAGTTTAAGGTTTTGAAATATTTTTTCTATTACATGAATCAGAAGCCTTAATAAATTTCTTCAGAATTTTAACGTGGCCGTAATATCTGTCAGATTTACATCACCAAAGTTTTTTTCTTGGATTTACAACATTTTGAGAGTATCAGTTCTAAGAAGAGGGATGTTTTCAAAGTGTCACTTAAAATAGAATATATTAAAAACACCTGACAACTATGATAAAATAAACTTCAAAACAATCTCCTGATAGAGTTTGTTCAAATTTTTTAAGGAAATTGCTTCAATTTTATCTTACATTAAATAAGAAAATAAATTTCTAAGTTAAACATGTGTTTTATTATATTTTGTTAAAGTAATATACTTTATATTGTATACAGGCTTCTTGAATAATATTATTTTGATATTATGAAATAAAATCCCTATATGAAGCTGCGTTTTGGATAAAATGCTATCGCTTAGAAGTTAGCCATCTCTATCAATACAAATTGGAAATGAGAGAATGAAATCTTACGCGTGGGTTTATGCCGCATATTGCTTATTAGTGCTCTAAGGGCATATTAGACTGAGATGACTTCTTGGGGTAATATATCTTTGTAAATATTCTGAGACAATTTTAGATACAATCCGACGGGAATTGCTAGTCAAAATTCCTGTCATACTACTGGGATTTATAAATTCCTATCTACATGAAAATAAATTGAAATACTATTTAATATATTGCACGATCGACGCTTTCATATCTTTAAAATTGAGAAAACTAGAAAAATCGCAGATCATAAGATTAGTTTGAAAAATAAAATGTGACAAAATGTAATTGAAAATATCGTATTGTGTCATGAAATTTAACATTATAAAAATAAATGAAGATATTACTTATATTTTGATATTCTTGAAGATTTGAAGTGATCTCAGACTGAAGTACAACACGAGCTGTTTGCAAGATCATCCTTTTGAATTTTTCCAGAAACTATAAATTTAAAGGTATTTATAATTATTAAATAATATATTTTTAAATTGCGTTAAAAATCCTCTAAATAAAAAATTTATTTTTTTACTCTCAAGAATTACAAAAACTGTAGTAGCTATCAAATTTTGTTTTAACTTAAAATTTTATTGTTTTCTAGCTTTTCAAAATATTTCTTTCCTTTTTTTAAAAAAGGATTTTTAAAATTATTTATTCTTCGGACTTTATTTAAAAGTTTGTAAAAATGAGCTAATGATTTTTAAAATTAAAGCTATATATTAGGGATGAAATTAAATTTTGCTTTGGTTGATGGAAAGATACCTACCAGTTTAGATTACTTTGAAAACTTTAAAATAATAATTAGCATTGTCATTAACACTAAATTAATCTATTCTTAAACCAAATATAGATGATATTTGTGAACAATAATAAATAGCATCAATGTGATGCTAGTAATTCAAATTTAAAACAAAAAAACTTTGAAATTATTTAATAACTCAGCTTTTTGACATTACATTTATACAGCAAGAATGAATATTTCATGGTATTTGAGGAGAGAATTTTTCTGTCATTGCTGTCTTAATATTCAGTTAATAAAATTATATTTCCAACTATATTTGAATTTTTGATACACTCATGTAATAAATTAATTTAGCATGGTAGATTACTTATTCTTTTAAACTTTTCATACATTCTCCGAGAAAATATATGTCATGAATTGGGGAAAAAATTTATATTTTCATTTGAAATTTTAAATGTATTAAAATTACATTTGAAAGATATTTAATAATATAATTTTTAATTGCTTATTTTGTTACATCAGTGTTTAATTATATTAGGATGTTATTGAATATTTCTGTATTTTAACAGTTATTTGTATTGTTATAAGATATGTAATGATGATTTGATGTTAATTTCAATATCTTTATAACATTTTGATTTAAAAAATTTTTTCTTTTTGATTTGACTTCTCCTTTTTGATTTAAATTCAGCTTCTACTTTAAGCACATTCCAAAAATATATTATTTTCAAAATTTAAGAAGTCATATAATAAAGTTAGATCTTTCTCAACTAGAAACTAGATAATTGAAAATAAATCATTTACTCAATTGGCACACTCCTCCTTAAAAATATGTATAATACTTTATCATAGATAATTCTAAAAACAATTTCACAGACTCAGTAGCTGAATTGCATTAGATTATACGAATTATTATAGAATAAATAGCTCAGAAGCCGAATCTTAATGATACAATTGTATTTTTTATCGTTTTGGAAATTAAGAATTGACGTTAAAGAAAAACATTTACATACATTATAAAATCAAAACTGTTTTTATAGGTTATAAATTTTATTTAATTTCTTGTAAAATTATTGGAAACAATAACTGAATCTGAGTCATTAACTCTTTACACCTTCAAAATGCGATGAAATGAACTAAAATGTTAATATTTTTTCAGAAATTCTTTGAATGTTCTGTTCTCTGTGAAATATTTATTAAAATCACTTTTATAAATGTAATGTTGTTTTATTTATTTACTGATGGTAAGACGATGTAAAATTTGGTTTATTTATGAATCCATTGCAGCTTTTTGGACTCTGGGTATTGTTCAAATGAGATTTACTGAATAATGTGGATTATAGACCATTACAGAGATTTACTTCGAAAAGGAAAAACAAACACATAACCTTTTGAACTGAGGGTCTTAAAACGTTATGGATGAACTTCTAAACCAAACATTAGATTAAGGGATTAGTTCTCGCTATTATTAAAAGTAGTGGCATTTCAAATAAAAATCACGTGAAAAAGCTGAAACTTGATCTCCCGCATTTTTCCCTATACGAAAGGATAACTGGGTCCTAATCAATGAATATGCATATATATTCTATATTGTCCTTATTTACAATGTCAACTTAATTGGATAGAGGAAACTTAAAATCAAAAAATATGATTTATTTTATCTATCGAATTGTTCAAGAGATTAGATTTAAGTTATATAGCTCTATAAATATTTTCTTCAATCCATGAAGTTTAACTTTGTTCTTCTGATGGAAATTGCTATCATATGATTATGCACGTTTGAATTATTTTTAAAGGAAATAATATTAAAATTATACATGGGAAAATAAATAGTATTACTTAATTTATGATACATCTTGGTGTGTTATGAGTAAAATAGTAGTATATTTAGGAATTTTGGTGAATAGAACACCATACATACTTTATTTGATATTACATTTGATTTTAAGGAAATTTATATCTAACATTTTCGTCCTTCCGATATTTTTAGAATATTTCATAAGAAAAATCAATACTTTAAATTGGGGAAAGAGCGTAATATTGGCTTCTGAAGAAAAAATTTATATCAAAACCAACGTTATTTCTTATATTCTCTTGAGACACTCAAACAAGACTTTATAACTTCAAAATGAATATGGCTGCCCAAAGAATTCAACGTTCGTTTCGAATTGCCCATTGTAAGGGAAAGGTTCTTACATTGTTAGTGAGAAATATGTCTCAAAAACTTATGCTTACAAAAGATTTCAATATAAGAATTTTGTAGCTCATAAAATCATTTTTTATATTCGTATGCAATAAAATGTAAGGATATTTTTGTAGTTTTGAAGTATTTCCTTATTTTTATGTATGAAAGATATCAATATATTTTAATATTTTCAAGATTTTCTGATAAATCATCATTAAGAATCCAATATTTATATTTTTATTATTTTTCAGCAAAGTTAAATATTTTAGTAAAACATTTTACAAAAAAGTAATGTAAGAAGATGAAATACCCTTAAAAAATATTTTCAATGGATTTAAACAAGATTCCAAATAAAAATAGTTAGTCAAAGGCTACTAAAAGTTGTTAACTTTTTAATTAGTTAATGAATCTCAAAGTAAAATAGAACGGCATAAACAATGAGAAAGTAATATTTTATTCACATAACAGGAAAAACATTCTAAATATATGAAATCATTTATACGATATATCTCCCATTGCTGTCAAGACACATACGCAGAACAAAAATGCTACATTAGAGACGTAGAGATTATAATACCAATGTTAGTTAGGGCATTGTTCTCGTTTTCAAAAGGGGGGTCAGTTCGAATTCCGGCTTAGCCGAAAATCCGTCGTGTTCCCTAATGGTGTCTGGGGCATATAAAATATGTCGGGTCGCAATGTCCTCCATGTTCCCATTAAAAATTAATGTCTCTAGGGGTGGTTGGAGCCAGGCTATGGGTCATCTTTGGTTTCAATCCCTAAATTGGAAGATTCAAATGGTGCTGCCATCTATGGGCCAAAAGTCGTACTTCTTTCGTATAAAGATGCTCTATTCAAAAACGGAAGTTGCTCTCTCTCTGACTTCATTCGCCTAATCACTTGACGGCTTGGCGTTGCCAAGTGTCATTTGTGACAACAACAACAATACCAATGGACACTTCAATTTGTCTCCCAGTTGCATTCTTCACTTCAGAAATAGTTGCAAAATCCTTCAAGTATACTTTATGTTTTAATTTTCACCTCAGAAATCAGTCATGAGAATTGCAATCATGATAATTAGGTGACCTGTTAGTGCCTATTAGTGTATTATGTGGATAAGAATTTAAGACAATGGATTAAAATTTTATTATGGCACTGAAAAGAGTCTCAATTTTGACAAATATTGTAAGATGTTTTTTTTAAATAACTATTACAAAAAGTTGTTAAAAACAATGTACCTTGGCGTGAATGGCATAGGTAAGGAATATCATCACGTATAAGGAGAAAGTTCTAATTAATGACTGGCCCTGACAAATGAACAAGAAAAAATGCATAAATATTTCCAATTGTTTAGTTGTACTAAAAGCGAACAAATAAACTTATTTCGAAAAGCAATATGCTACCACAAGGCATCATGATTTAGAAATTCCAATGTGTCAGTAAGATCATCATAATTAAGGTAATCTAAAAAATAACTTTGAATCTTTTCACAAAATGAATAAAGGAAACAATTCCTATTAATGTTGGAAAATTTCATAGAATTCTAATATTTAATCTTTAGTTTTGGTAGATATCCTATTTACTACTATGATGGGATTTTTGAGAATAAATCAGCTGCATTTTAATTAAACATTACTGTGTTAATTGGATAATTCTAATACACCTCAAAGACGGAAAACTTTGTGATAAAAATATTCTCAGGGTTTTCGGAAAGCAAAATAGTCAATTGCCTCAGGGGGCGGAAAAACAGCTAAATTACAATAAAATAAAACTTAAAAAACATATTTCTCACTGTTATTTACAGTCTAATAGCCATTTCTATATTTTAAGATGTTCTGCAAATAAGAACATACACATTTCTAAGTTCTGGCTAATTAGTTAATGCGATCTCACGACGCGAAAAGAAATACGAGCCCACGTAAAAATAAGATTTGACAAGTTTAATTATCACAAAAGAAAGTCATTTAAAATATTTTCTTTATTCAATATTAAAATTCATTTATATTATGGTAATGGTATAATAGTAATATTTACAGCGTTGTTGATGTCAAAAAGACTTTTTAGAGGTAAACACTTATTGTTTACGGCAACTACACATTTTTATTATGTTACGTTCCCACACGGATTTTTAACCTTTTTGCCTTTGTATATTTTTATATTAAATAAGATTTTCACAAGGGAAAATTTAAATTAATATTAAGAGAAATTTTTGATATATGTCTTCAATGATGGTATCTAGTTCAAACAAAAGGCTGGTTAAAAATTGGTTTCTACTTTATTTTAAAAAATTGAATACATGTAACTATTGTTTAACAATCTAACTCCGAAGCGAAGATTCAGTGCAAAGTACAATAAATTTTTTTTAAGAAATAAACATGTTAAGTGGTTGGTATATTTGGTTTCGAACGATTTTGTGTTCTATTTTTGTTGCAGACATTTTGGTAATTCAAAAATGAGTTTGTTTTCAATGTGATTGTTTTAAAAATAGGAAAATTACTAGATATTAAAAAATATAAGGATTTGAAAATTAATAAAATCGTGGATAGAGCAGAAATTAACGTAGAAACTAATCCAGCACTATAAAGATGAGCAAATTAGGAAAAAGTTTAATATGAAATAATTTTATGCATAATACCAGTTGCTGAGTTGTTTAGTTTAATTTATTAAATATTTTAGGATACATGCAACTATCCTTATGATCTTAATAGTGGAAATTTTGTGAAATTAATTAAATTGTTAACGGATTTGATTCAATAATAAAGGAATATATTCATTAAGTGAAAAAATATCAGCAACATATTCAGGAAAAAGATACATTTAGAGCACAATTATTGGATTGCTATTGAATAAGAAAAACAAACTTAGAAAAGAAAAATGACTATATTTTTAATTTTACTTCGGATGAGAGTAAAATTGAAAAAAATTGACACTAACAGTAAGATATTTTTTTTTAATCATTCAGAAGTGGGGAATTTATATACAAAATTAAATTAAGTTATCTTGATATCATCTCAGAGAGAGAGAGAGAAAGAGAGAGAGAAAGAGAGAATATATTGGTAAAATGCCATATTTTAATAGAAAAATTGCAAAAATATTGATAAAAACGGAAAAATAAGAGAGACCAAGGTTATGACAATGCTTGAAATACGAGAAGTGACTAATCGTGAATATAAACAAGAACTATAATGTAAAATACTAGAATAATTTACATATCTTGAACTATGATGATGATGCGTTATTATTAATCTTTTCATTTTTTCGATGAATTTAGTAATTTGCAAAAGAATTTTATTACTTTGAAAAAGAGTAAAACTAAAAAAATTAGTTAATGTGTCATTTTAATAAATTAAATTTTAATCTTGTTAAATTATTAAAATTTTTAGTCCAATTGATTAAATTTACTTTTCAACGAAAAAAGTTCTAGAAAAATTAACTTTAGATATATTTTATAAAAATATTTCTTTTTTTTTAATCAAATAATTTACATTAAAATCTAGATATTATTTACAATAGGAGTTCAATTTAAGTTCAAATAAAATTATTTTTAAATTGAAACCAATAAAAAAACAAAAACTATTTCCTCTTTATTTGTCCATAAATACCAGTTTGTGTCATTTCAATGATTTTTGCTATATTTTTATTGAGAATTAAAGTAATTGTTAATCATGCCAACGTATTACTCACTAGAAATATTCCTTGGAAATATGTAATATATTTTCATTGTTATTAATATCAGTTTTCTACAAAAAGAACTATTGGCATACTAGATAATAAAAGTTATTATTTTTTTTACATTAAAATTTTTCAAGATAGCTGTTAGCATAGTTTTTTTCTGATTTAATAAAGATTTTTATAAAGTTTTTTTCTGACTCACTGCTGAAACCCAATGATCGTTTTTAAGCTCTTGTTCCTTTTGTTTCGTTAGTTTATCGCAAATTTACTACTTTACGCTGAACATAAAGTTTACCTTTGTTTCCAAAGGAAAGTATCTCCACTTTTTAGTTTTACAGAGCCGTTAAAAATATAAAACACGAAGATTCTTCAAATATTCAGATTTATTGAAATAGTTGCCCATTCGAGTGGTTTATGTGGATCGTGATCAAATAACATATTCGCTGTTAATGTGTGTTACAATATTCTACGTATAAATATAAAAATAATGTATGTTACAAAAATATAGAATATAATGGGAAAAGTTATATGTGTGTGTAGACATAGTTAATACTTTTTAAATTATAGAAATAATGTGCGTTGAAAAATTATTGGAAATATATAAGCAACTTTAGAACATTGTTGAGGAAATAAATTTGCATGATGTTTTTTTATTTTTAACTAAATAAGTATGTTAAGCTTTTAAAGAAAACAGCTTTGGTATATTTTTATAAAAAAAAAATATGTATACATTATTTAAAATTCTAAATATTGTTTAGACATTTTTAATAACTGTTGAAATATTTTAGTTTAAATATATTAAAGTTGAAGATATATTGTAAATTAAATAACATTTTAAAAAATTAAATTTTAATGACAGCAAGAATTATTGTGGATAAGCAATGGATAAGACAAGCAATAATTTTAAGTTTTATCAGAAAGGAAACCTATAGAATTTAAAATATGATTATTTTAGTAATCAGATTTATTTACATTACTCTTAAATGTAAAGCTGTGTTTGGAGACTGTTAAAAATGGTTTATTTTAAACCATAAGTCAATAAACGCTATTCAATATTTGTCCTCTTAAAATAGCACAATATGCTAAATGAAATGCTGCATAGTCTATTTCAAAAACCATAATTATTTGCATATTATTGCAATTAAATTTTCACGTATAAAATGATTGCTTACCGAATCTTTTATGGTTATATTATTTCGATTTTTTTAACGTTTATTATTTTGATATAATTACAAGAATGAGTTCAAAAATTTGCAGGCATTATCATTTAAAAATTAAGTATTTTGGAGAGAATATTTATTTGAAGAAGCAATCTAATTGTTGGAATTATTGTGAAGTTAAGTAATGTAAGTTGGTAATTAAAAGTTAAGTAATGGTAGTTTCTAACAAAGTAATTAATCATAAGTTTTTTAGAAAAACGAAACCAAAAATTTTTTTCTTAAGGACAAATATTAAACTTGCACTTGAATGACATAATATGTGATGCTGTCATTCTCTTGTCTAAAAATATCCGGACCTATGTTGTTCATCTGTAAGAAGAACTTCTACGAAATTTCATGGTCGAAGTCTTGAAGTTGAATTATTTTTTTTAAATAATCGAAGAAACGGAACAAATTTCTCTTCTAGACAATGATATAAAAACAGCTTCAGAAACTAGTTGGATGGGCACTTTTATTTTCGATGACAAACGAATTGGCCCGCTATTAGGATAAATGCTTTAATAGATTTCATGATGTAAAAATTGGATCGGTAAGTATATTGTACTATTTTTGTTTTCTTTATCCCGTCATTGAATTATTTATTATTAACTTGTAGTTTTCATTTAGGACACATATACGTCTGTAAAATTCGGAAATCACTAATATAGACAAATAAGTTTTGATTCTGTAAATAGTTTGGTTTTATCTTTTTTTTAATGTTATTAATTACAAATATTCACTTATAATTCTCAATATTTTTTAGTAATAATTATAGTTCTTATAATAATTATTATAATAATATGACATCAATTATAATTCTTATAATAAAATTAGAAATAATTAACTTAGAATTCTTATAAAGTCATATACTCATTTAATAAAGAAATTTTGATTTCCATCATAATTTTAATCAATTCGAATTATTATTATTGTGTTTTATAAGTAAAAAATTTAAGGAGCACATTTATTTTTTTACTTATATTTTGCTTTCAATTGATAGGCAAACTGCATTTTTCTTGGTAATTATCAAAGGAAAGTTTGACCAATCGCGAAGCAAATTATAGTCATTTCTTTGGAGAAAATTCTAATTGCTTAGATATTATACCAATGATTTCTAATGTTATCGCAATGTTTGGTCTAAATAGATAATATCTGTTAAATATCATCTATTCATTATCCTATAGTTTAAAAATAAACTTCGAATTGAAGATTTTTCTTCATAAAAATAAAATAAACCTAGTTAAGGTTTATAATTTCTCCCTTTATGATTTAAAAGTAAAGCAAATAATGTATATCTAGGGAATAATAAATTTCTTCAAACTGTGTTTTAGTTTTTTCATTCTTTACAAATTATTTTGCACATTTATTTTTTTATAATATTTAATATTCAAACTTAATGTTCCTAATAATTAAATAAATATTTGAAATTTTTTATTAATGTAATTCTCAAAAATGTTTCTTCGAAGTAATTACTAAGAACCAGTCGACTTATGAAAATTTTTTCCAAAAAACAAACAAAATGCAAAATGCATGCTATTAACAAAATGCATATAATTGATCATGTTTAATTCATGCATTTTTATATTTTGGTAAAAAGAATAAATTTATTAACAAGGAATCATAAAGATCTCAGTAAATTTATACAATGATATGATATAATTTAAATAAAATATATTATCTGTAATATAATAAATTTAATCAATGTCTGCTTGCAATAGCATAATTAATTCTATTAGGAATAATAAATTAATTCTTTTATATAATCTTTGTTTTTTCATGAATATTCTTTATTAATAAATTATAAAAAAGTAAAAATATCATTTTTTCTGAATAAAGAGTACTCTTAAAAAAATGAATCTTCTAAGAATGTATCAATTAAATAATACGTAAAATCCAGCCATAATATATCTCAACATTACGTTTTTTGTTCTAAATAGAGAAGTATATTCACATTTGAAGTATGAAAATTTTGATAAGATGAAATTTATTTGATACATTTTGATATGCAAATAAAATATAATACAAATATTAAAAAATATTTTAAGATAATTTTGTGTGATAAAATTGAAATTTAATGCATGTTATTCGAGAAAATGATGACTTATCAAATCATCTTGTATTTTTAAAAGAAAGCATATGCTGAAGAAATTAGCTCTTACTGGGTATTTGAAAATGACTAATATAAATGTAAAAATCATATAAAATAATATATATAATTTGCAATATAAATTAGTATTTTGTATACCAAATTAAAATTTATACTACATTAAAGCTGTGAAAATTTTTTTTTATTTAAACTTCATACTCAGTATAAAAAATATAATATTTAAAGAAATTATTTTCATGAGAACATTTAATTATTTAAGAATGTGCTTCTAAGTATTTTTTCTTTTCCATAATAAAAAAATTACTAAAAAGTAGAGGAATTTAATGTTTTAAAATTAAATTTTATGTCTATTTTCTTCTAGGGCTATTGAATATTTAAAATACATTATAAATCTCAAAGCAATATTTCTAAATCTGAGTCATAGTCATGTGATAAAGTCAAAACCAGTATTTTTCATTCTATAATTTAACATTTTACTAGTATATGTAATGCTTCCATACTATTTGGAAGAATGTTTATGGATTAATAACATTAAAAAAATATATCAGCATCATAATCTTTCTTTGATACAGAATAACAGTTGCTGATTTTTAATCATTTGAATTTACGAAATAGTCAGTTTGGTACCAGTTGATTAATTGAACAGGAATTAAAAAAATACTTATTGTGTGTAGTATTATAATTTTCTACAAAAGAAATATTATGTATGTTAATTGACAGAAAAATACTTTTGTAGAAAATTGAATTTATTGCAATTATCTTGAGTACATATTCTGTGCAGAAATATAAAATAATTCTATATAGTATAAATAGATATAAAGGAAATTGAAGAAACTCCAATAGGACAAAAAACGATTTGTAACGTATATTTCTAAATATATTTGTTGCGTTTCTGATAAAATAGTTCTGTTACATATGTAAATAAGGAGCTCATATGTCCCTATATAAATGTGCACATATATATACAATAATAAAATATTATTGACATAATATTTATAAAATATTGATGAAAAATTGTATAATACATATTTATAATTTTACTTCTTATTACAATTTAGAAATCTGTGACAAATTGCTTGTAAAAATGGGAAAAATAGACATTCGAAATATATTCATTCAAATTTAAATATAAAATAAATTAAATATATTTAAAATATAATTAATGGATCTTGAAGTCATTTTAAATAAATATTCATTATCCTATTTTGCCTGAGTTTGCTATGAAAAAAGAATTTAATGGAAGCAAAGGAAAGACCAATGTATATAAATAATACTATTCCAGGTACAAGAAATGTTATTTTATAATATTATTCCAGATTTTATAATAGTATACATATGAAGTAGAGGTTTAGGCAACAATAATAAAAAAATTTTAATATTTCCAAGAAACTTTAAGAAGAGAATATACCGATATTTTTCTTAGAGAAGTTCGAACATATCATTCAATTTACTCTCACTTCCATCTGAAGTCTGCCTCTTGGCAATATAGAAGAAAATTTATCGGTTTGAGGGAAGATAGTATCGAATCAAATAAGTTGATATTTCATTGAGGATATTTATTTTGACAACATAAAGATGTAAATCCAGCAACTTCGTATGCAAAAGGCTTAAATGAAGTTTTGCTTTTTTATATAAATTTTCTTTTTTATTTTCTTTTTTCAAGTATAATTATTCTTCCCATGTTAGATTTAATATATTATTCATAGTCAAGAAAGTTACTAAAATTATCAACACAGGAAAAGAAAGAAACTCTTTCTATAAATGAAATAAAACGTGAGGTCTTATCTAGTATAATTGAGATATCTTCATTATATTCAAGAAATAACTTGAATCAAAGATGTAATAGAATATTGAGATTTAATGGAAGGGATTTGCTGCAAGATTTGCTTTTTATTGCCTTACTTTTATGTACTTTTGTATACGCAGAAATTTGGTTAATTACAAAATTTAAAAATACATTAGATCTGATTAAATCAACTGGCTATATTATTACTATTTTTTTTTATTTCTAATGGCGAGCCCCCTTGAGCAAGTACGTACATACAATAGCCCATTAGCCGCAACAAGGCCGGAAATTGCTACCCTATTTATCGTTACCAGGTGGGCACCTGTGAACCAAGTCATGGAGGTATGAGTAGCATTGCCCACGCCACAAACCCGTTTATAGGGAGGGCTACATTAATCCATCATCTGGGGAAAGGACAAGAAACACAAAGGGAGAAAGAGAAAGTACATCCATGCCTAAGCCAGGATTCGAACCCAGGTCCTCCCCATACGTAGTCAGTTAAGCTAACCACTAGACAGGTTGGGCGGCACTGGATAAATTATTAAAAGATTAATTCTTTATAGTTTTGATAATTTCATATATGCTACCAAGGTAATATTCATATTTGGTAAATTGATTTTAGTATAAAATTAACTTCTATTCAGTGAGTGTTACATACTTGCATTAACAATAACGATAAGAGTACACAAATAAGATTATAAATCCATATAGTATCTGAGAAAGGGCTGAACATTATTTTCTTATGGAAGGAGATCTTTTCTGCATTATTAATGAATTATATTAAATTAAATGAACTAAAAATCAATGTTAGAGATGAAATAATTAAGGAATGAAAACAATGAGGCATTTCTTTCATCAGACATATAAGGCATAAAACATATATTAAAATGCATAATAAAATTATTATATTAATAATTAATTAAATGCTTATAATTAAAAAAGAACCATGAACAGCTTATTTGAAAGTTATTTTTGTTACATAAAAAATGCTTCATGAAATATTATTTCTTTAGAAAATATTCTTTGAAACAGTTTGAAAGGAAAATATTATTAATACACATATTGACTAATAATAATTAACAATAACAAAATACAATAAGTACATATGTGAGAATGTATATGGGGAAATGGTTTTTCTCACACAATATGATACTGTATTCATTTTTCAAAATACGAGGACCATGAAATAATGATAATCCTGTTCATTACATACTATAATATGTAATTTTCTACTGATGTGGTTTTGTGTATGCACTAAAGCAGATTACTTCACTCTCTGCATTGTCAAAATAATTCCCCTAAATTATATGAGCAAAATGTCAACCATATTATAAGGTAATTTCCGAGAGCAATGGTTATATAACGATGGATTAACTCTGAAATAATCTTCATAATCAACAAATTCTATAAATATTAATGGATTGATTTAGGAATAATGATACCTTTCATTAATATTATTCAACAACGTAAATGTATTTTACCACTGTTCCAGTGTCAGAAATATTAAATTTTCATGGGCATCTTGTTTGCATTAATTTTTTGATATTTATTTTTTAGAGACATGTGATAGAAATTACGATATCTATTATAGAATAATAAGCATTTTTATTGAAAACTTTCAATTTTTTGCTTTATACATTACTAGCCATTAAAATTGCTACACCAAGAAGGCGACAAGCTACAGACGTGAAATTTGTACGAAAGGAAGAAAGTGCTGTGATATGCAAATGATTAGCTTTTCAGCGCATTCAGACAAAGCAGGCGCCAGTAGCGACACCTACATTGTGTTTAAATGAGGAAATTGTTCAACCGGTTCCTCATACACAAATTGCATTTGAACGTTGTTGCCTGGTGAAAAGTTGTTGTGATGCCTCGTGTAAGAAGGAGAAATAAGTAGCAGCACGTTTCTGACTTTGATAAAGGTCGAATTGTAGCGTACCGGGATTGCGGTTTATCTTATCGCAGTATTGCTGCTCGCGTCGGTCGAGATCCAATGACTGTTAGCAGAATATGGAATCGATGGGTTCAGGATGGTAATACGGAACGTCATGCGGGATCTCAACGGCCACCTATCACTAGCAGCCGAGAAGACAGGCATATTATCCACATGGCCGTAATGGATCGTGCAACCACGTCACGAGCCGTGAGTCAAGAAACGGGGTCGTTTCGAAGACAAGTGTCTACACGAACAGTTCGACGACGTTTGCAGCAGCATGGACTCTCAGCTCGGAGATCATGGCTGCGGCTTCCCTTGACGCTGCGTCATAGACAAGAGCGCCTTCAATGGTGTGATCAACGACGAACCTGGGTGCACGAATGGCGAGACGTCATCTTTTCAGATGAATCCAGGTTCTGTGTACAGCATCATGATGGTCGCATATGTGTTTGGCGGCATCGTGGTGAACGCATACTGGCAGCAAGCATTCGTCATCGTCATACTGGCCCATCACCTGGCATGATGGTATGGGGTGCCATTGTATACACGTCTCGGTCACCTCTTGTTCGCATTGACGGTGCTTTGAACAGTGCAAGTTACATTTCTGGTGTGTTACGACCCGTAGCTCTACACTTTATTCGAGCCCTGCGAAACCCTACGTTTCAGCAGGATAATGCTCGACGGCATGTTTCCGGTATTGTACGGACCTTCCTTGATACGGAACATGTTTGGCTGTTGCCCTGGCCAGCACGTTCTCCAGATCTTTCACCAATAGAAAACGTCTGGTCAATGGTTGCCGAGCGACTGGCTCGTCACCAAACGCCAGTCACTACGGTTGAGAAACTGTGGCATCGTTTTGAAGCTGCATGGGCATCTGTACCTGTACATGCGATCCAATCTCTGTTTGACTCAATGCCCAGGCGTATAACTGCTGTTATTACTGCCAGAGGTGGTAGTTCTGGGTACTGATTTCTCAGGATCTATCCAGCCAAATTTTTTCAAAATTTAATCACTTGTTATTTCTAGTATAATATATTTGTCCAATAAATATCATTTTGTTATCTGCATTTCTTCCTGGTGTAGCAATTTTAATGGCCAGTAGTGTATATTTATGTTCTCATTAATATGAATTTTAATATAAAATCGTGTTTAATAGATTAAAATCAATTTGATTCCTATTTATAAGATAATATTTAAAAAAATATTAACTAGTTAGTGTAGTTTATGAATGTGTGTTTTAGTTATGTACATTAAGTTCTTCTGTAAAAACAATTTTCAAATTTCGTAAAAGTTCTTCTGAGTTCATAGAAAGAAAAGTGTCTTCTGAATAGATAAGTCTACAATGTGAAATGCTTTTACATTATTATATTAGGATTTTTTTGTAAGAAATAATATTTAAGCACTTTTGTACTTGAATTTTATTAAAAACATCAAATTTAATATTGCATTTCAGTACGAAGTACTAACAATGAGCTATTGTATAGATGTTTTTTATAACTAGCGGAAATGTGAAAATACACTTTATGTTCTATCTGCATTTTCCTGGTCTTAAGAAATCGACAAAAGTTTCTTCCCTGATTCTGAAATAGTATTGTGATTCTTATAAGAAAATATATTTTTTTGTGGGAAATATGCTTTATCGCAGGTGTTTTACTATAGAATAAAACATCTTTGGTTAACTCGTCGTTATTGCTGAATTCTCCGAGCAAGGAAGTAAATCTGCAGTATCAAAGCCATTCTTGGAAAATTTCTGAATACCGGAAGAATTTTATAAAAATGATGCAAGAATTCAAGAAAAATACTTCAATTGTAGTTCCTATGGCATTCGTTATTTATAGGATGTTCTTTCATTCAAAGAGAAATAAAAAAATTATTGTCAAATTTAGAATTTAAGAAAACACATGTATTTAAGAGGCCAAGTAATTTATTTATATTCGTTATATATTATGCGCTACGTGTAATATGAGTTGCAATTTTTATATATGTGTTGTTTTTTCTTTAACATTTTTTTTAAACACTCAATAATGAGTTTTAAATTCAAAATCTACAAAGTTAAAGATTAATGTTTTCGAACTATATTTATTTTTCTTTTGAATTCAAAGGCAAAATCAAAATTCAGATAATTAACCATAAATATTCTGACATTTTAATTTTATCTAGTACTTTATATAAATATATTAGAATACTAATGTTTATACTTATACTAAAAAATATAGTAATATAAAAATAGACTACAAACGAAACCAAAATAAAAAGGGCAAAAAATATGCTTTTAGTTTGCATACGATTACATTTATATAATAATTTATACACAAACATTAACGTAACTAAACTAATAAAAATTAGTATATTAATAAGTAAATTCAAATATTTGAATATACTAATATACATTTTTATTTGCAAAGAAAAAAACTTCTTAAAAATAATTCGATCATCTCAAAATCTAGAATGTAAAATTCTTTTTACAAGAATGGCGAATGGTTAAATTGTCAAGATCCAAGAATATTAGTTCCGATCAAAGCAGTTTTTAATCCTATCTAAATCTTATGGTATATAACCGGTGGTAGTTGCTTGTGATTTCCAGCAGTTGTTACCGCTTTTATAGCATGAAAGCCGGAAATAGTTGCTGAAAGTGTGGATAGGAAAAACGCTTTCATTATTATTCACACACAATGATGAAACACATTGAAAACATATAAATGAGTACAATTGAGACTCCCAGGGTCATGTTATCAATTGGATGAGTTCAAATATATTCACACAAATATAATACATGTAGTTGGATGTACAAACCAAGAAATATGTAGATACCTGTATTATATGGACGTGACTATTCACTTAGGTAGGGAGAAATTGTTAATACAAGAACTACGTCAGCAAAAAAGGTAATGCAATTGTGATTCATAGGATCTTATAGTCAATTTTTAAATACCAGGGTGCAAAACTGTTTTCGTGCTCAAAGGCACCAGAGATCAGATGATAACAAGAATACTACGGCCTCTTCTACACTATCGGTGGAACATTATACACTCTCAGTCATTCAGCTTGGACAAAGTTACGTTCACATAGGCCTCATCCTGCATCTTCGCAACATCATGAGTTGTCTTCAGTAGAGTCGTAGTCGATCTTCAGGGCTGTCAGCGGACTGGCAACACAGTGTTCAATGATGAACATCTTTTCTATCAAATGACCAATTCATTTATAAATGGAAGGTTTGGGAAATCAATCTCAAACAGATTTTGTTTTACAAAGATACACATCTATTATTCCCAATGTGATAATAGAGTTGGGTACTATATCCTTCAGAAGTAGGTTGTCGAGTCACCCTAGATAAAGCTTCAATAGATATACGATATGTTTATTTGATTCTATGGCTAGTGCCTTCATGGTATGTCATCTTAGGGCCGGTATTTAACGAAATAATACCAGATCTCATATGGATCGCATTTTCATGGATTGCCTTTATGCAATTAATATTTCAATAAGGTCAACAAACTCATCAATAGTTTTATTGCTTGTCGTCTGTGACATGTTATAACAACAGATAAGGACATCCGAATAATGTCGCATGTTCACAGAAACGAATGTTGAATGTCTGGAAAAATGCATCACATGATAACACTAGGAGTCTATTAATTTTTAATTAGAAATAAAGTATGAATCGATGTGAAGGAGAATATAACTAACTATTTATTTCAACATTTAATTTATAAACATTCGCCTTTGGTTATTCCTATAATCTTGAAGTTTCAAACACTTTCATTATCCATGAATGAGTTATGTATATATATAAACACATACATTATTTAAAAAATGATAACTTTCTGAAATATTTATTTTGCAAAAGCATGCATGAAATATTAAAAAATATTAAATAAATGAAATAATTATGTATAATAAAATATAAACAATAATATAACCAAACAGTTGCTAAATAAAAAATTACTTTACTAATTCCGGAAATTTCCCGTAATTTATAATAAAAAATAAGCATTTTAAATTTTAGATGAATCTGAAAGCATTAAGTAAACAGTATTGTGTTATAAAAATTTATATAATAGTAAGAAAGAATCCTAGAAGAATTGCAATAAGTAAAAGGCCCAAACTACACTAATACACATAAGGCATATGAATGGAGTATATATATACATAACTCATACCATTCAAACCAAGAAAGTCATACCATTCATACTAGCATCTATATGTGTGTATATATAAATATATATGTACTCTGTGGTGTGCAAAATTTAACTAACATGCATTTTAGGACAATCTTCATGAAATTGCAGGAAAAAGGTTTTTGTAATTAGTACACTGAACACATAATTCAATAGGTACGTGATGCGTATGAACACGTAAGGAATAAAACGTCACAGGTGAGTGAAGAGAAATATTTCTGTGTGTGTATACCTTTATTTCTTAAATATTTCAAAATGTGTATGCATATATGATATAATGAAATGATTTTTATTAAACAATGATTAAATAAAACTCTAAAAAGGCATAAATCTAATGCCTTTTTAGTGTTTCCTTGATTTCAAAAATAGGTTCTAGATTTAGTGATGCAAAAACATTGTTATTTATAAATAAAAAATACGAATTAATGAGAAAGTATATTAAAACAAATCTATTTAGAGATAAATCCATTTAATTTTGACGAATGAAAATTTGAACTGAAAATACAATCACAAATAAATTAGGAAGTGACGTAAATTTTCTCCTCTAAAACTTCTAAATTTCAGTAATTTTTACTAAGTGTATCAAGATCATTAATATCAATAACAGAAATTTAATAACATCAATGATATTAAATTTCCGTAAGCAAAAAATAGGATTTTCTTAATATTAAAAAGACATAAGCAAAATATTCAGTATTATCAAAGAATAAACATTGTGAAAAATTAACAATATTGATTATTTAAAATAATTACAATATTTAATTTTGTATTTCTTTTTCTATTGAATTTTATGAATGTAAGTTAATTAAAAATATTTTACTAGTGTGTATACATTCATTTTTATACAAAAGATTCAGGAAATTACAAATTAACTTTTGCATTATATTATACAAGAACTGAAAATTTCTGGTATTCCTCTGAAATCACAAAAGTTCTTCACCATATTTACAGTATAGCTCACATTCTGTCAGATTAACTAAAATAGAAACTTAAGCAAAATGAAAGTTTTAAATTTGATAATAAAATATAAAATACTTTTATTCAAATAAGAAATTTAAATAACATTATTAAATTACTATTATTATGAATATTATTTAGACATTACAACCGTGTACTTAATCATTTAAAAAATTTTACCGTGGTTCTTATTTCTATGAAATAAATTCAATTTTTCTTAAAGTTATGTGATATAATCTGCCTTAAGAATCTAGGTAAGGTAAAGCAGATTTTATGATGCTAAACTAAACGTCTCTTAGAGACTAGAATTGATTTAAAAATTGCTTCTCATAAATTGCTTAGGATATTTATTGCCATAAAAAATTTTACATGAATTCTTTTCTGTAAAAAAGTTGTTCTATGTTATTTAAAAGAGCTAAAATTTAAACATAAGCATTTCAGGAAAGTTTTGTTTTTCTAAAATTATGCAATATATTTTGAAAGTAACTTCAACTTATATGTGAAATTTAAACATTAATGTTCTCATAAAATTGAATTCTTCCAGATTTTTATATGATATTTTCAACTTTGTAACATTTTTCTTCTTGGAACTTTCATTAACCAAGGAAAAATTCTTGATAAAGATTTAGTTTCTAAGATAGTTAGGCTGGCTTTGACATTTTAATGGAATTCTTCTCAATATTCTTTCACTTATTCTTTGAACAAAGCTGATGTAACATAAATCCCTGAACTTGAATTTGATAAAAATATAAGTACTGACTATTTTAAAAATTTTGTTGATCACGATTCGTACAGAACTCATTAATAAGTGCTATTGCTCTAGAATTATTCTAACATTAAATAATTGTAAAATAAAGTGAGATATCTAAGATCCAAAAAGTGAAATGTGTGATTAACACTTTAGAAAATTTCAAATTAATATTTACAAGGAGAAAAATAAATATTATAAATAAAAAAATCTGTAGATTATTTTAGTTTGTATAATTTTATAAAACACAAACGAATTAAAAAATATTAAATTAATTTGCAAAAATATTAGAAAGAAATCATTGATCCTGAAACTATACTGTTTTAATGAATCGTGAACGAAAAATGTCACAAACACACAAACAAAAATATAAATAAAATATATTTAAACATATATATGTATATCTCAGTGTAAAAATTAAAAAATATAATTTTGGATTGAAAATATAAAAAATATTTTCAAGTCTACTTTACAGTATCTAAGAAATTTAGCATATACATCTAATACAAGGGAATGTTATTTTGTATTATAAAGATCTGGTTGTTGTTTTTGTTGTTGTCGTGTCTATGAGTAAGTGTGAAGTGGAAAAAAAAAAAGTTTACAGTCCGCCAAAAGTTTTGTTGATGAGATCTGCTAGTTCTGGAGCCCGGTGGCTATGGAGGATCTCAGTTGGTGGAGCTCCTAGTTCGAAGAGGGAGCGGATAATGGCTTGGCAGTTTAAGACAGGATCTGGAGTTAGTTCGGATTGAGGACAGTGCTTACAGTTGGGATAGGATTTAATACCACTTCATGCCCTTGAAATGTCCAGTACGCAGCCGAGCTATTGTAGAGGTGAGGTTTCTAGGGCAGTATAGATCAGGGATTGTTGCTTTGTCAAAATGCTGATCATAGATTCTTCGCCTGGCAACGGCATTTGCGTCTGTACAGGTGACTGTTCGAGGTTGCTCTTTATCTCGTGCTTCTTTTGCAAGGGCATCTGCACATTCGTTTCCCTCAAAACCCACATGTGTAGGAATCCACTGGAAAGATCTGGTATTATTATTGAAAGAAAAATTACATGATTTCAATAATTACAGCTCTTGGGGTGAAACTTAATTTCTTCATTGTAATTATTCAATAGTACAATGTAAAATACTTCTAATAGATATTCTCTGTTTGAGTTTAAAAAAATTGACAAATAAAGTATTAATTAAAACTGATTAATTATTCATGCTGAAAAAGATACTAGGTATTAAAATTCAAAATATTTTTGTCACATAATTATAAACTTTATATTGGTCGCATATTCACATATTAAGAAATAATGTGCATAAAAATTTTTAAATTCATAATAAACTAGAATATTTATTGAAATGGATTTGTTTCAAGCATAATAATGAAATAAAATTAATTTAAAATAAAATTTATAAATTTCATAATACTTATTTATTTATACCTTTAATTATACTGATATGAAAAAATTAAACAACATAAAATAAGAGTAGATAGCCATAAAATTGAGTAAAAGGAATTAGCGAATGAAAACTCAATTCAGCATAAAGATCATGCGCATATGTTACGAATAAAACGTCGCAGGTGATAGGTCACGTCACGAAGAGTAAATCAAGAGTATGCAATTGGCTCAAAGCTGAAATAAAAGAAGGATGGAGGTGCCATTAAGGCCATTTGATATAAGTGGAAATTAATTGTTTTGAGAAATATAACAAGAAATCATCTGGCCTACTTCATACTTGATAGAATGGTCTAAAAGTTGGAAGAAGGGCATAGTATTTCCAATGTAACTGAAGAGTTTGGAATCAACAAAAATGTCAATTCGCCCTTTTGGAAAGTTTTCTAAATCATTTTTTTTAATTTCTACTGTCAGGCACCCTTGAGCAAGTAAGTACATTATCCCATTTGCAGCAACAAGGCCAGAAACTGCTACTCATTTTATCATTACCCGGTGGGCACCTGTGAACCAAGTCACGGAGGTACGAGTAGCATCACCCACTACACACCACCATAAACCTCTTTATAGGGCGGGCCACATTCATCCATCATCTGAGGAAAGGATAAGAAACAGAGAGAGAGAGAGAGAGAGAGAGAGAGAGAGTAAGAGAAAGAGAGAAAGTACATCCATGCCCGAGCCGGGATTCAAACTTAAGTCTTTCACATCCGTGGTCAGTTACGCTAACCACTAGACAGGTGTGGCGGCGCTTTCTAGATCATTGTGGTATAGCTGTTAGAAAGCTTGGTGGTGGTCACCCAAGGAGAAAAATTGCAGTGGATGACTACGATATTTTGTTCAGCAGGTGAAAAAGAAACATTCTACGTGAAGAAAAATTAATGAACTTTTTTGTATACGTAAGTCATAAATTAACTTTTCTGTATTTGTACTTATGCTCTAGATTTTCTCATTCAGTACTATCAAATAATCCCCATTCGGCAATTTAATTGTTAACTTTCTGATATTTTCTTCAAATGTTCCTGTATACACTTCCACAAGAGACGTAGACGATTATAGTGCTTTGGAATTCAATTTAAAATATCATTACTATTAACTGAAATTTATTTTTATAAAACGTGAAAGAAGGAGTCAAATTGATTATAATTATTTTATTTTTCCTATAAGTCGTTTCAGAATGATTAACTTGTGCTATATTTACGAAGACATGAGATATCAACTATACTATTAGAAGAGAAAACTAAAATGTGAATTTTCCATGCGTAACCTTTATCACCTAAAATCAAAGGAAATTTTTCCAGTTATTTTATAACGTTCATCTTTGAAAACGATAGTGATTAAAGGCGTTTGCTTTAAAATTAATAAATCAAGTAAAATGGGAGATATTTGTATTTTTTTTTTTGGATATAAACGTGTGCATTGTTTTTAAATTAACTGCTTTTGACTAATTAACTTTATTGAGAAGTAGAGAAAATTACATAAAAAAAGTATATTTGAATTTTATTTGAATATTTATTGTATTTCATTTGAATAGAAAATCGAGCTGGTATTAATTACTGTTTAATATCAGTAAGTTATCAGGAATTGTAAATCATTCAAATAATATACTACATTTTTAAATTAATTAATGTGTAAATCATTATGTTTTTTATGTGTAAAACAGAAATTGATATATATGTACATTGGGACATGTGCATATTGATTGGTATATTTTTTGTACAATCAGACAACATAATGTCTTATTCCATTGGAAATAAATGCTAGTAAGATTTAAACATTTAAGCTAACTATTTAGGTTTAAACTTGTTACGTACTTTCTACTTTATGTTTGCTATGATGGTTTTATCTGCGTTGAAAAAATATCTCTCAACTACAAATTGGATAACATTAAATGCTTAAACTTTGATGCAATATATTTCATAATCAAACTAGGTATGATATGATGACCTTGTAGTTGTTTTTTTAAAGATATGTAAAAAAGAATCCATCTTTAAATAATTATTATTTATCATTTGATAAAATTTTAAATTATGCATTACTAATTTTTGTACATTATTTGCATATATTTTGTACATTATTAAGCATATATCGATGCACAAAGCATATTCGCTAAATGTTGATGCATTTGATCATTTTTTAGTTTCTCTTTGTAATGATCAAACAGTGACTTCTAAATATATAGTATTCACATGATAAGACGTTTTATCAACAATATAAAAAACTCCACCATTTAGATAGCTTATATACTTTTAGTTGATCTGAACAAATACTTGAAGACACTAGGGATCATTAAAATGCATATTATGAAGATTTTTATGATTAAAATGGATTATTAAAAACTCAAGTGTGTTTCTTCAAATTTTAATGTTTGCATTGAATGAGGTTTTTACAGCAAAAAAGAAATAAATTTAATTATTACTATGAATAGGTAAAATATTTTTCGTCAATATTTTTAAGTAGTATTTTTTGGCCTTTGTTAAAAGTTTTTTAAAATTGTTTATCACAATTTTCATCCAGTGTTTTTTAAATTAGTTTATATATTAGTTGAAAGTTTCATAACATAATTACAATAATTTTAATCTATATTTCTGCGAAGATACTTTTATTTATTAAATATGTTTTTGCTAGAATTTTAAAGGTAGTATGAAAGACATAGTAAGCTTTCTTGCCAGAGTATTTTTTCAGTAATCATGAAAATATGGTTTTATAATTCGATTTAAATTCAATTTTTACTCATAAGTACAACTAATTAAAAATTTCATAATTTAGAAAAAGTTTTATGATTCTGATTGTCTAAAATGAATAAAAATTCTAAATCTATAATTATTGTATTTTTAATCATCGTACTACCGAATGTTTAATAGTTCCACTATAGGTTTATGTAGAATGCATTTAGTTATTAATATTAAAGTATTATTATAGGGGCAATTAAATTATTTTCTTTATGATCTTTTATCTCACTAAAACCCCACATTAAATAGATATTTCACAACTTATTACTAAAAAAACTGTTTTGTTTTGTTAATTACAAGATTGATAAATTATATTATTATTACATATCAATATTATTATACTAAAATTTATCGAGCAACAGCTGAGAAAAGAAATTATTTCAGAATCTTTGAATTTTTATAGTTTTTCATCAGGTAATTTCATGTTTAATATTATAAAGGTGTAAAAAGCTTGGAAATAATTATATAATATTTTTGGTGCTAAAAGCTTATTAATAAAATAATGTTTTATATGAGCTTTACCTTATATGAAAATATGTAATGATAGATAGAGTAAGTTTTTCTGTAACTAAACTTTGATACACACTTTCTAAACTAAGCAGAGAAACATAAGTGATCATTTTACTTGCTGTAAATTTTAGCAAGAACCAAGCTCCTTTCTTGCTTTAATAAATCTTAAGAACTATTCATTCTCTAACGAGAGTAATTGCATTCTTGGACTACTCGCTTAATGAGCGTTTTACACATCATTTTAATGAGATTTTAAGTCCCGCTTGCGAAATTGCAAGTTTGTTTTTAAAAATGTGAATTCCTTTAGGTGATCCCCAGGAAGATTTTTAAAGAAGAAAGTTTAATTTGAATCATAAATGCATTTTTTTAGTAAATTGAGCACTGTCTGGTTTTATGGAATTTTACAATTTAGAAGTTATTGTTTTGGAGTAGAATTTTAAGAAAGAAGAGGAAACCAAACAAAAAATTTGAAACAATGGTTAATGATCAAGTATATCATTAATATTGATTCTAAAATTTATAGTATTCTAAAACTTACTTGTAATCCTTCTTGAAGTAAATTATGCGTTATTTATTTCTAGAAGTAAAATGTGTGTGTGAATAGAACATATCGTAATGTTTATATAGTTATATTTCATTATTTATCTACACACTATTCATTAACTGCTTATTTCTTTTGCTTGAGGAATATTTTTGACAGTATATCTTATAGCGAACGCAAAATCTATTAATGTGTATGATAGTTATATTACGCTAATTTGATCAAAATGTAATTTTATAATATGAAAGAAAAATTCGATGAATATCATGCAAGATATTTGTTATAGTTCTAATGTTATTAAAATTAATATATGCTTAATACAGTTATTAATTACTTCAATATAATGTCATATGTTAAAGCAATTTATTTACACGAGTTCTCATGACAGTACATTTTATTTTTTTTAGAAATGAATAGTTAAATAAGTTATGCGTTTGTGTTTAAGAAATATTGCATGAACAAACTTTATTAATGAATACAAATCTCATAACTTATTAACACTAAATAATTATTTCAATAATTACTTAAAATAATGCAAAGTAATATAACTACAACAGAAACCTTTTAACTACGTATTTCCTTGAATATAGAATACTTATTTAATGAAAAATAATTGCGTAAAAATATATTTTCCAAGAAAAGATGTCGTTAGCATGTTATATAGTTGATATAATGAAATATATAGTAATCTAATAGATGAACAATGAGATGAGGTCATCTGAATATCCATTTAGCATTATAACTTTTTTATAACATTAAATTTCCTTCTAAAAAAAGACTTTTCATAAATAATGGGATATATTCATGTGATATAGGTAGCAAACAAAGAAAGTACTAACCTTAAAAGATACTATACATAAAATAGAAACACAACACACATCTTTCTTTATATAATAATGTTAAGAACTACGGTCGGGAAATAGAAATTATTGTTTTTACTTAAATGTTTTTCCATTAGAAAAATATTGTGAAATATGTTTCTAGATATTGCTAGAAATAGATAAGGCTATTCAAAGTATCTTATGTGCTGAATAAATAGAAGTAAGCTATTAATTCAATGAAATGAAATGAATTATAAATGATGGATAATTTAAAATTATTAAGTAATTAAATTTATATAATATTGTTCAAACGAAATAATTTAAGAAATAAAAAAATGAATATAATTTAACATTTAAGAGTAAGAACTGTTAAGAAGAATTGGTAAGAAAATAGTTAAAAAAATAAAATCTCTATTCGTTTTTATTCAATGGTTCATTAAAAATAATATTTTCAATAGAAAATAAAAAAGCAAATCAATATGTATTAAATATATACACTACTGGCCATTAAAATTGCTACACCAAGAAAGCGACATGCTACAGACGTGAAATTTATACGAAAGGAAGAAGGTGCTGCGATAAGCAAATGATTAGCTTTTCAGTGCATTCAGACAAAGCAGGCGCCAGTAGCGACACCTGCATTATGTTTAAATGAGGAAATTGTTCAGCCGGTTCCTCATACACAAATTGCATTTGTACGTTGTTGCCTGGTGAAAAGTTGTTGTGAGGCCTCGTGTAAGAAGGAGAAATGCATACCAGCACGTTTCTGACTTTGATAAAGGTCGAATTGTAGCGTACCGGGATTGCGGTTTATCTTATCGCAATATTGCTGCTCGCGTCGGTCGAGATCCAATGACTGTTAGCAGAATATGGAATCGATGTCTTCAGGACGGTAATACGGAACGCCATGCGGGATCTCAACGGCCACCTATCACTAGCAGCCGAGAAGACAGGCATATTATCCACATGGCCGTAATGGATCGTGCAACCACGTCACGAGCCGTGAGTCAAGAAACGGGGTCGTTTGGAAGACAACAAGTGTCTGCACGAACAGTTCGACGACGTTTGCAGCAGCATGGACTCTCAGCTCGGAGACCATGGCTGCGGCTTCCCTTGACGCTGCGTCATAGACAAGAGCGCCTTCAATGGTGTGATCAACGACGAACCTGGGCGCACGAATGGCGAGACGTCATCTTTTCAGATGAATCCAGGTTCTGTGTACAGCATCATGATGGTCGCATCCGTGTTTGGTGGCATCGTGGTGAACGCACACTGGCAGAGTGCATTTGTCATCGTCATACTGGCCCATCCCCTGGCGTGATGGTATGGGGTGCCATTGGATACACGTCTCGGTCATCTCTTATTCACATTGACGGTACTTTGAACAGTGCACGTTACATTTCTAGTGTGTTACGACCCGTGGCTCTACCCTTTATTCGAGCACTGCGAATCCCTACGTTTCAGCAGGATAATGCCCGATCGCATGTTGCCGGTATTGTACGGACCTTCCTTGATACGGAACATGTTCGGCTGTTGCTCCGACCAGTACGTTCTCCAGATCTTTCACCAATAGAAATTGTCTGGTCAATGGTTGCCGAGCGACTGGCTCGTCACCAAACGCCAGTCACTACGGTTGATGAACTGTGGCATAATGTTGAAGCTGCATGGGCATCTGTACCTGTACATGCAATCCAATCTCTGTTTGACTCAATGCCCAGGCGTATAACTGCTGTTATTACTGCCAGAGGTGGTTGTTCTGGGTTCTGATTTCTCAGGATCTATCCAGCCAAACTTTTTGAAAATTTAATCACTTGTTATTTCTAGTATTATATATTTGTCCAATAAATATCATTTTGTTATCTACCTTTCTTACTGGTGTAGCAATTTTAATGGCCAGTAGTGTATTTCATAAAATATTTAAGCCTTTTTCTTAGTTGATTTTACGGATATTTTTATGTTCATTGTAAAAGCAATAACTTAATTTTAAAAATATATAAGTAAGGAATCATGGCAGTGGTATCTTCGTAGAAATAAATTAAGTACCTCTAAGAGTAATTAGTCAATCTATTTCGATTTTTGATTAAATTTACAAATCTGCATTTAGAAGGAATTTTCTAACAACTCATTTTCTAGATTGTTCTCTCAATGAATTGATAATTGAGGTAAGATAAAATAATTAAACATGTGTAGGTAATTTTGAAACGCAATCTTAGATTAAGTTACTTAGATATTTATCGAGCTATTCATTTCTGTTACTATCAGCCATTAACTACAACAAATTTGATAATTTTGAATCACGTTCAAGTGAAAGCTCAATACATTTAATATATTCTTCTAGAACCTTCTTTTTCTGATTTTATTTATTTCAAAATTTATCAACTTTATGGCTTATATGGTGTTATTCTTAACTTACATGGTGTCTAAAATAAAATAGTTTTTCTAGAATGAAATGGCGATGTGAGCTATCAAAATAAAGGTTTCACAAAACAAAGTAATTTAATAGAATAATATTTATAGTTTCTCAAAAGAAAGCAATGAAATCAAGTTTGGAAAATTTTTGTAATAAAATTGAGCCTGAAGAATTATATAATCTTCATTTTAAAAATCAAATTCTTTAAATTTCTGCTTATATGGTGTTATTCTTAACTTACATGGTGTCTAAAATAAAATAGTTTTTCTAGAATGAAATGGCGATATGAGCTATCAAAATAAAGGTTTCACAAAACAAAGTAATTTAATAGAATAATATTTATAGTTTCTCAAAAGAAAGCAATGAAATCAAGTCTGGAAAATTTTTGTAATAAAATTGAGCCTGAAGAATTATATAATCTTCATTTTAAAAATCAAATTCTTTAATTTACATTTTTAATTAGTCGCATTCATTGTAAGAAAAAGTTTATCAAAAGCATTAAATTTTATCAGTTATAAAAGTTTGTAGATCATGATATAATACTTATTATCTTAATATTCTCTTAATTAAAAAGGCGAAAATTTAAAAACCATTTCAAAACACTAATTAATTGCATACTGCATTTTAATTATTCATTCAGAAAAACCAAATCTGTCTTTTTCCTGTCACATGTATTTACTGACAGATGAGAAATTTCTGTGAATGAATGATGTTTCAATATCTGCTTATACTAATTACTGAAAGAAATCTGTAGGTCAAAATAGTTTGTAGAAATGAGCATAATCAGAATTTATTATGCATTCAGCTGGCGCAAAGGTAAAATTTTAGAAAAAATAAAGTTTACCACTTAAAAATGTTTCTCGCTTTCAATAAATGAACATTGTTACATTAGGTGAAATTGTGTTAAAAGCAAAACAACGGAACTATATTT